>BGPT01000177.1:0-82299 GCA_003297045.1 Symbiodinium sp. clade C Y103 | reverse complement strand
GACATCTCCTTGGGCATGTCTTGTGGCTCCTCTGGAACTTCATGTATACTTAGCGGTGAGTGCAAAACCGAAAGGCAGCCATGATTCGAGCCATGTTTTGAATCGACGTTCAAAGCTCATAATACGGGCCATTTGACTGATTCCTAAGGTGTTTGCTCAATCTGCGCATCCACAGTTGTGCTGGCTCCACGTTCAAAGCNAATACGGGCCATTTGACTGATTCCTAAGGTGTTTGCTCAATCTGCGCATCCACAGTTGTGCTGGCTCCACGTTCAAAGCTCACAATACGGGCCATTTGAATGATTCCTAAGGTGTTTGCTCAATCTGCGCATCCGCAATTGTGCTGGCTTTGCGGTTGGTGCCAAATTCCCAAGCGGTAGTGAACGATAGTCGAAGCACCGGCATGTACAGAGGGGGAATCGAACGACCGTCACAGATTTGCCCAGTGGTACAGCACAGAACTCACATTAGTCCACAATTTCAGATTCCCCAAAAAGTGTCACTTTTTTGGGAAAAGCAAAATTTCAGTCCCAAAATAGTTGCACTTTTTCGACGTGAATTTGGAAACGAAGGCAAAAATGAGCAAAAGAAGATGTGGGGAGTCAAAAATGGCTTCTGCAGAATTCCCCAAAAAGTGGCGGAATTTGGGGATTTCGGACCCTGGCGATTTGTGCGCGGCAGCTCATCTGTACCCAAATCGTAATATTAGTAGTACTATTTTATCTGGTATTCCATCTAAAAAATAATATTATAATAGATGTATACTCTAATATTCCAGCTGATACGCTATTTAGTATCCCGTCTTGGCATTCTATTTACATCTATTTACTATTTAAATTAATATTTTATCTGCCACTTTTTTTTTGGAGAAGCCACCTAGCGAATAAAATCCCGGCAGTACCCACTGCGATCTGGTAGTCGCAGCTGAAGTCCGGCAGTACTCACTGCGATCTGGTAATTGCGGCTGAGGTCTGGCAAGGTCCACTACAATCTGGAATTCGCGGCTAAGATCCGGCAGTACGCATTGCGATTTGGTGATCGCGGCTAAAGCAGTACGCACTGCGATCTGGCGCTCGCGGCTGCAGTCTGGCAGTGCCCAGTCCGGCAGTCCCCATTGGGATTTGGACCTGGCAAATAGAATCCGGTAGCGCGTACTGTGATCTGGAGCTGGCATATAAAGGCCAAGAATGCCCACTGCGATCTAGAACTGGCAGATAAAGCCCGGCACTACCCACTAAAATCTAGACCTGGTAAATAAGGTTCGGGAATGTCCCTTACGATTTGCGGTTAGCACATAAAGTCCGGTAATGCCCTCTACGATCTAGAGCTAGCGAGGAAGCTGGCGAGGAAAAAAACAAAAAGGAAAAGAAGGAGAAGAGGAAGAACAAGGCAATCTAATTAATTTAATAACCCTCATCTAGCAAACGAGGATTAAAATGTGCTCGGTATAGTAGGCATAAGATATTTAAAAAGGAAAGGCAAAGATTCCATGTCCGGAATAGGGGCACCAAAAATAATACCTCAAGCAGACACAATTAGAAATCAATACGTCAATTTCCTAAGAGGGGTATTATTCTAGAGCATCAAATTTTCAGGTATGTTAAGGTACTTTTACGTAATAGGTGCAGCGCTTCGTATAATCTGCCTTTTTGCTACAACTACAGCAACTACAACCACAACTTCAACTACAACTTTGACCACATAACAACTACAACTACAACCATAACAACCACAACAACTACAACAACCACTGCAACTACCACTACAATACACTACATTGCACCGCGCTACAACTACAACTACAACTTCAACTACATGACAACTACAACTACAAGTACAGCTACAGCACAACAGCTACAACTACAACTACAACGACAACTCAACTACAACTACAACTACAACCACATTGCAACAACAACCACAACTACAACCACAACTCAACTACAACTCCAACTGCAACTACATCACCTACACTGCTCTGCCTCCAGCCACTTGTCGGTCCATCAGTGGGGTGGCTCTGCCATCCATGATTCACAACAACCAACCTCTCTTACTTTTGACAGTCCTTTGCTTTTGACATCCCATTGCTGACATCCCATTGCTTTTGACACCCCACTGCCTTTGATATCCCATTACTTTTGATGTCCCATTGGTTTTGACATCACATTGGTTTTGGCATCTCATTGCTTTCGACATCTCATTGCTTTTGAAATCCCATTGCTTTTGACATCCCTGTGCTTTGACGTCCCATGCTTTTGAAATCCCATTGCTTTTGACGTCCCATCGGTTTTAACATCCCATTGCTTTTGACATCCAATTGCTTTTGACATTCCTTGCCATTGCTTTTGACATCCCGTTGCTTTTGGCATCCCGTTGCTTTTGGCATCCCGTTGCTTTTGACATCCCGTTGCTTTTGAAATCCATGTGCTTTTGACATCCCTGTGCTTTTTGACTTCCTTTGGTTATGCTATGGGCTTTCTCAAGGAACTATCGGCACACTCTTGATGCTTTGTACAGAGTCTCTCAAGTAACCATTGACACGGTCTTGATGTTACGCTATGGGCTGTCTCAAGTTACTATTGACACGCTCTTGATGTTACGCACGGACTTTCTCACGTAAGTTTTGACCGGTGCTTGATGTTGTTTTCTGGATTTTTCAAGTAACTCTCGACACGCTCTTGACATCACAAAGTTGGAACTGGTCTCATGTACATTCAGTGGTTTTGTGTGACTGAGAGAGGACCCCTGGATTTACGATCTGGGAAATTGTTGCTATTTCCTTTGGTTGTGCCAGTGCAAGCGCCCTGGGCAAACCGCCGCCGGAAAAGTTTCGGAAATTGAAGGCCAGTGGTTCTTTCAAGTTCATCTCGCGCAATCCAGTTGGCATGAAGCCAGAGCTCCTGACCGCTGAAGCACCGTGGTATCCTTGCGTGTCCGCTCAATGTTCCATGCATTACTTTTCAATCAACCACAGCGCAGGTGAAATCGAAAGAACGTATGCTTTCGAAATCGTACCCTGTCGATCCACGCAGGTACCAGTGATAGTGCGTAGGTTCATATGAAAAAGAAAATCTCGGCCAGTCTGAGCTCCAAGTCACCCCAAATTGAAACTAGGATTCGTGCTTGGCAGTGGAGATTCACGTGCTCTCATGTCACCAACCTCTTGTGGTTGCTTCAGGTGAAGAAGGACCAAGAAATTGGCGCGAGTTGAAGCGTAAAACACCTGAAGTAAAAGAGCATGTTGCCAAAAATGGGTCGGTTGTGGAAACCTGGACACCCCAAGCCATGACAAAATGCAATATTGCTTGAGAAAACACAGGCAAGTAAGATTCATGCGCTCTCACGTCACTCACCTGTTGTAGCTGCTGGAAGCGAACTCAAGAGACTGAGGTGAAGAAGGAAAAAGGAAACTGAGGTAAAATAGCATTTTCCAAAAAATGATTCGTTTTTGGAACCATTAAAATACGAAAAACGGCGCTTTTACCGCAGAAAACACAGGCAAAACTCAAAACACGCTGTAGTTACGTGCATTTTGGGCTTGCCAAAGTTTCAAAAATACCGTAAATACCACGTTTCTCAAAGTTGATAAACTCACAAAATTGCAACGACTCAACGTTCAGTTCCCGCCCTGGCGGGTTGTGTTTGTATCCGCTTTATTCTGCAATCAGTAGCTGAGCAAAAGATTGAACATGTGACGTCAATCCGACGTCAATGCAGTGGATGGGCAATCGCAAGGATTTACTGTACAAGGTGTTAAACCCTTCGATTGCATCTACTCAAAATTTGTCGCCGCCTTTGCACTATCAATCCTTGAGATATGGATGCAAGGCAAAACAAAAAACTGTATCTCGTCCATCACCACTTAACCTGAGGGAAAAATCCGGAAGGATCCAGGTCAGAGCGGAATTGAACCCAGCGATGCACTCCTTCAATGAGAAGCCTTACCCGGTAGCAACCATTGATTTGACGCAAGTTTGGGTGAATGCATTGGAGGCTACAGTAAACCTCTAAGCAGAGATTTGAATGAAGGCTGTATCCGAAGGTATCCGGGGCACCTCAATTCTCCTTCTTTCCCTTCTGGAGCTTGTAGTAGACTCCCTGGCAATGCCGGATGCTTGGATGCTTGGATGCTTGGATGGTTGTCTTAACGATGCCGACGATGCTTATGTTGCGGCTGCAACATGTCGCATGGCCCGTGCCTTGCGCTCCATGAGCTGCGCATGGGTTCCGGCTTCGGAAATTTGGCCCTCCGACACCACCAGAATCACATCACCTCCGGCATGAAAGCAAAATTCGAAGCGAGAGCAATAACAACAATTTGACGCATGTTTTAACAAGCAAATCACAAATTTGAAAAAAATACTTTACTTCGAGTGATCCCCACCGTGACCAATCAGAATTTCTGACATGATTTCTGGCAGATGTACTAATAGTCTTTCTGGCATGTCTTTTTGGCAAGGAAGAGTAGGAGAGGAAAACTCTGATGAAATCTAGAAACCTTCACTCTCTAGATTTCATCAAAGCTATCCCCCCCCTCCTCGCTGTTGTATCTGACACTATATTTGGCATATTTTCGGACATTCTTTCTGGCCATCTGGATGGTTTATGTTTTGGCATTCTATCTGGCAATCTTGATGGCATATGTTCTGGCAATATGTTCTGACATTCTATGTGGCATATCTTCTGACATTCCATCTGGCCTATCTTATGACTTTGTTACTGGCATTCTATCTGCCATATCTTCTGACATTCCATCTGGCGTGTCTTCTGACATTCTTTCTGGCACATCCTTTCTGGCGGTTGAAGTCTGGCAGTGCCCACTGCGATCTGGCGGTCGCGGCTGAAGTCCGGCAGTGCCCACTGCGATCTGGCGCTCGCGGCTGAAGTCTGGCAGTGCCCACTGCGATCTGGAGCTGGCGCATGAAGTCTGGCAGTGCCCATTGTGATCTGAAGCTGGCAGATGAAGTCTGGCAGTGCCCACTGCGATCTGGAGCTGGCACATGAAGTCCGGCAGTGCCCACTGCGATCTGGAGCTGGCACATGAAGCCCGGCAATGCCCATTGCGATCTGGAGCTGGCGAGGACGAGGAGAAGAAGGAGGAGGAAGAGCAGGAGAAGAGCTCTTGTAAAATCTAACAGCCCTCACCTGGCAGGTGGGGAATAACAGGCAAATTCAACATGTCCAAAAGGGTGAAGTGGCCACCACGCCGACAGGCCGAGAGACAATCTTCAATAGTAGAAAGGCGATGTGCAATGGCCTTGGAAACTTAACGTGGTTCTTCACTGAGAACTTCTGCCAATCAAAGGTACTCCTCGTGTTCTAAATTCTCAAATTTCCAAGACACAATGGAGGTTCGATCTTGCTTTGCAGCCTGGCCGTTGCTCCAAGACATGTCCGGTGAGGCTGCGGAATCCCTGTGGAATCCCCGTGGGTTTCGAAATCGCCTCCAAGGCCTTCTGCACAAGACGCTCGCTCTGGGAGTCTAGTGCACTCGTTGCCTCGTTCAAGTTGTTTCAAGAGTCAAACATCTTTGAAGTTTTCAAGTTTGTAAAGCCTTGTCCAATCACGTGACATCCGTCAAATCTGCAAACATTCCTGTGTATCCATCGCTTTGATCCAAGAAACTTCATCCAGAAGCCTTGGCACAATTCACAGAATTATGTTGGAATCTGTTGCGCGGACCGCTTCTTCCATGCTAAGGCTGACACTGTTGAAATCTCTTGACATCTCTTGTCTTCTCTTGACATCTCTTGACTTCTTGCGATTTGTGTGAGTCAATGTGATTCCCTTTCTTCTTTGCGCTTTTGATCTGCTTCGCCAAGCAACAAAATGGGTGGATTCCGCACCAAGGCTCGGCAAATGGCCACGCGCTGCTTTTGTCCTCCAGACAAACGCGCGCCACGAGGACCCACTTGCGTCTCCCAGCCTTGCGCCTAGCAGCTGGCGCAGGCATCAACTAGCTGGCGGCATCAACTTGACAGTTTGACAATGTTCTGACATCAACAAATCTTGTTGTCAACTTGACATCATCTGTTGTCCTCTGTGCCCTGTTGTCCCTGCCTTGTGGTTGTCGATGAAATTCAAATTCGCCATCTTCTTGCATTTCTCTAGATGGTCAGCAGAAGCAGTTTCTCCGTCTTCGAGTCCATAGAGGACCTTTCACCACAAATCTTGACACTTCATGACTTCATGCAACCGCTTCAGATTCATTGCAAAGGTGCAAATGATGCAAGCTGAATGGTTGCAAAGAACTAACTTGCACTGAAATCGAATCAGTTTGAGAAAGATCTGCAGAATGCCAAGAGACATTGTCCAAAACACTGGCATCAAACAGAATTGGTTCTTGGCCCACAAAACCCACTTGCTTGCGCCACCACCTTGCATCTTGGGGCGCTGGGACACTTGGAATTGATGGGACTGTGCAGCCATACATCCGATAAGTTGGCAGGCAGTCAAAAAACGTGTTCAGGCAAGAACGGCAAGAACAGGGAAACCAGACGCAATGACCGAGCAATGACACCACATCTTTCCCTTGGCCTGATGTTGAGCTCGGTCAAAGGCCTTGCGCTCTGACCTGGAAAGTGAACATCTCCAACACTGCGTGGGAATCGAGCAGGATGCAAAAAAATGCAAAAGGATGAACAAAACATTTCATCTTGAAGAAATCTCAGGAACCCGCCAATCAGCACAGATCCGGATTTCGGATCGTAGAACTGACAAAGGCATGTTTCCAAAACAAATGAGTTTTGCAGAATCAAAAACGTGTTGTAACCCAAAACCACCTCACAAACTGTACGGCATCTGCTGCTTGCGAGGCACGGAATCAAACGCAACCGGTATGAAAGGAGACTTGCTTTGGGACAGCCATCAAGCATGTGCAAAGTCAAAAACAAAAGTTGGCTAGATACATCGAATCAGTGGCAAAACATGTATGATGCTCTGCAATCTGATGGCACGAATGAGGCCCAAACGCGTTGAATCATCGCCTTAGATACATCGCAGGAAGCTTTCCCCACAAGCACGATCAAATTGAACTGCGTGAGCGCAGGTTCCAAGGTGCTCGATGCAACATCCCAAAAAACGCAAAAAAATACAAGTTGCATTGCCCAATGCTTCTGAATCACCATGACTGTGCTCTTCCCGCCGCCAGAAGGTCCCACCAATCCGGCAGATGTTCCGGCTTCCAAAGTGAATGAAACTCCTTTCAGGACCTGAAGCAGCAAGGGATGCCCGACCACATCGCAAATGATGTTACAATTTCATTTTTGCAGGTACAACATGCCACCAGAACGAAGTCATTTGCTAACAGTGTTCACATGACTGGCTGACTGGCCTTGTCAGGCGCCAAAAAGAACTCTATGTGAAGTACTTGCACTATATTTTTGTTGAGGTGGTCCCTCTTTTTTGTGGTTGGAAAGGCTATAAAATCTTCACAAAGAGCGGCCTTTGTTTTAAATGTTTCCAAAGCTGGTTGTGGTGAGATACAATTTGTTGAACAAAAAAATGTTGAGATCTTCACCATGAAATGACCAAAACCGAACCGACCTAAACTGACGGACCGTCTTTCCCGCGAGGTTGTAGCACCTGGACATCTGGGCGAAATGGATATGCAAACTTCACGTCTTTGAACCTCAGTTGCACACTGATGTCCACTGGTCATGAAAATTGAAGCTTCAAAACCATCTTGAGGACTACAACAAGAGACAGAATCTCAATGCATTTCATAGCTTCAAGATGGTTCAATGAATGGACAAGAGACTCAATTCGCCCAACGACTGCACCGGCATCCAACTTGGCACCCACTGGTTCAAGTCCGTTGATCAAGCTTTGCTTGTCGATAAGCTTGAAAATCTCCTGCAATAGCATCTTGGGTTCTTGAAGGGAACATGCAGCAAACAACAGAACCTGAAAAACCTGATCAAAAAAACATTTTGGAATATTTCGGATCTCTATTGCATCAATGTAAGTCGATGATAATCCGAGAAACATGTGCAGCCACTTTTGCTTTGGCCTTAGCTGAAAGCAGCTGAGACACTCCCAGACCCTTGAATTTCATTCTGCATGATCTGGTCATGATCTTGTATGCTTTCTCTGTGGCCCGTGCAATGTAGCCCGTGAGAGCAGAGGCCATGCCCACTCCCATGGCCTCAGAACGGCACCAAACCATCGCCATCCATCAACCAGATCCATGTCCAAATAACCATAGTCATCTGAGGCTCTCACGCCATAGAGGATGCCTCGGTGACAAACAATAGACACAGCATCTCAACTTCAGTGCCATGCCCTCGTCAGCAACAAGAGTATTGAGTGAAGAAGCGCATTCGCAACTATGTAGCTATTGAATCCTTCAACATCAATTTGACCCACATCTCGTCCCATCCAATTCATTCGCCTAGTGGCCCATGAAGGCTTGCTGGCCTGACTGAAAGTCAGCTCTTCCTTCCTGCAAATGAACAACTGAGATGAGAAAACTGTTTCAGAATTGAGTCAAAACCTGGGTGTTTCTTTGCTTTTGATCTCAACGGCTGCGGGCATGAATGTAAGAACCTTTGGCACGTTCCTTGATGAGCAAACCCATGATGTAGAAACCGCCAGCCATAACCCAGAAAACCTCAGCCAGCAAAAACCGCCGACTAAAAATCCAAATCTGTTTGACAACATCAGGAGTGGCCGGGGTACCGTCAAACATGAAAAGGTCTTGGACCCAGGCGACCGCACTTGAAACTCCAAAGCCAAGAGCACCAAGAAATGTTCCCCTCGCAATGGCGAAACGAAAACATCGAAAACCGGCATGGGCAGCATGGGCAATGTCTGCAGTTTCAAATCCAACTGGCTCTTATGCTGCCCCATGAGTCTGGCTGACGAATTGCGTAGTGTGTTTTGCTGGTCGGCCTAAAGATCCTACAGTCTCTTTGTTTTGGATCACAAAGTGCATCATCGTCCATTTTTCCCGACTGTGTAGCAAGGGTTCCCGTTTCACTCTGGGGGCTTGGGGGTTGAGGGTGTGTTCGCCAAATGTTGCGCAACCGTCCGCAACCGTCCGCAAGCGGCCGCGGTAGGGCGCTAGTGCCTATGGGGGAAGCTGCAAAGGTGGTCATTTTTGGAAGTTTCAAACGTGTCGAAACTTCGTTTCGTGTGGCAGGCGTGGGCCTATACGTGACATTCCAACGTGTTCCATGTTGTGTCGAACATGTTTTTGTGTGGCAGGCGCAATACTTTCGCATCGTTTTCAAAGGATGAGTTGCATTTTTCGTGGCAGGCGCGGCACTTTGGAGACCTCCATCGTCATTTTCGTGGCAGGCGCAATACTTTAGACGTGTCGTGCTGCGTGTTTTTTCTGAATCGCATTGTCAGGGCTGCGTCCAGCAGTGAAAACGTGCAAATTCCTTGGGAGGCGTGATGGAAGCCTTGCACGAAATGTTTGTTTTGGAGCTTTCAAAAGAGATGGTAACGTCGTTTTGTGGCAGGCGTGGCACGTCGTGACATTCTCACGTGCCTGGAAAAAGTGTCGACAATGGTTTTGCGTGGCAGGCGCATTACTTTTTTGGGGCAAACGCAACACTTTGGAGGTGTCCATCTTCATGTCGCATGGCAGGCGCGGTACTTTAGACGTGTCGTGTTGCGTGTTTTTTTGCGAATCGCATTGTCAGGGGTGCGTCAAGTGCTGACAACGTGCAAATTGTGTGGCAGGCGTGGGACATTCTGACAGTCTCATTTTGCTTGGCAGGTGCAGCATTTGGTGCAGATCCGTCGTGTGTGGCACGTCATATTTGCCGGGCAGGCGCAGTATCTGGTGCAGTTGCAACTGGCCAGTGTAGACTTGACCCCCTCCAGTCTCATTCCACCCATTCCGCACTTTCCACGCTTTACACTGCACACTGCGCACTCCACACTCCACACTTTACACTCCACATTTTACACTCCACACTTTACACTCCACACTCCACACTTTACACTCCACACTCCACACTCCACGCTCCACACTCTACACTTTACACTTCACACTCCACACTCTACATTCCACACTCTACACTCCATGCTCCACATTCCACACTTTACACTCCACGCTCTGTACTCCACACTCCACACTCTACACTTTAGACCCCACACTCCACACTTTGATTCCGCACTCCACACTCTACACTCCACCCTTCACACTCTACACTTTACACTCCACACTCTACACTCCACACTTTACACTCCAAACTTCACACTCTACCCCTTACACTCCACACTCCACACTCTACAGTCCACACTTTGCACTCCACACTTCACAGTCCACACTCGCACTCCACACTCTACACTTGACACACTACACTTCACACTCCGCCCTTTACACTCCACACTCCACACTCCACGCTCCACATTCTACACTTTACACTCCACACTCCACAGTTTACACTTTACACTCCACACTCTACACTCCAAGCTCCACACTCTGTACTCCACACTCTGTACTCCACACTCTACACTTGACACTCCACACTTTACACTCCACATTCCACACTCTACACTCTACACTCCACTCTCCACACTTTACACTCCACTCTTCACACTCTACACTCCATGCTTCACACTCCACACTTTACACTTCACACTCCACACTCTACAGGTCTACGATGGTAGGGACACAGGGGACGAATGTACAAGACTGTGGCAATAATTTGTCCTGCACAAGTGTTTAACGTGACTGCATGTGGGTTGGTGGGCTGCATCTTGTTTGTTGAATCAAACTTCCAACCCACGTAATGCAGGAACTTCGCAGGAACTTCAGGAACTGGCCTCGTGAGCCCTTTGGACATCTTTTCGATCATGTTGCTATAGAGCTTCAATACATCTTTCTCCTCAGTGAGACAACATGCATCAACATGCGACACCAAGCATCAAGTACGTGCTTCGTCTTGCGACCTCCACATCAAGTCCGTACAGCAAAGGCACATTTCCAGATGCTTGGACTGTGCGAGCGTTCACCAGTGAGTCCTCAGCTCATCTACTGTCAAGCACAAGAAATACAGCCTGTCGGGTTGGGTGCACTTACAAACTACAACTACTGTCAAGCATCCAGCTGGCTGAGGGGTTGGCATGTTTCGTGGTGTTGCTGCTAGCTGAGGCCAGTAGAAAAATGCTTATTGTACTTAAGCGACGCAACATGTCAACATGTCACTTTCTCACCTCTTTTGACACTTCTCTTGGCCAAACGATGATTCGCCTAAAGTAATTTCTCCTCCCCACCGGTCACTGGGCCATCCCTATTCTTTCTTTTGTCACGGTCATTCTGGATTCTTTCGGAATTCGTCACGACTCTATCAATGTAAAGGAATTGGTGCATCAGGCGATTCTCTTGATTAGTGTTTCGCAGGGTGCCGGTTGCGCCCTTTCAATGGATCACTTCTTCTGGCCTTCTGTTTTCGCATGCCTGCCTCCATGTCCACATGCGACAGTTGAGATGCAACTAAGTGGCTGAAATGACCTGTGATGCATGTTTAAGAAGATGGGACTCTGCTTTCTCAGCACCCATCATCACTGCCATCTGGATGCCTCACGTCACAGTGCCATCAAAAGTACCAATGGATTATAGTTCATTCTGAGCTTCCCCCATTTTCCACCTAAACAGTCTGCATCAGTCTGCCTTGTGCAATGCCAAAAATTGGAATCGCCAGAAGCATTGCGAGTGCCATCTCCCAACAAGCCAAAAATGCAATCACCATGCCAACCTCAGTGCAAAACATTTGGGACTGGAACATCCGAAACATTCCGCAACTATCAACCTTGATGTGAGTGTTTGTTTCCATTTAGTACAACACTTTGTGCCGAGTGACAACAACAGAGCAAAGAGCATCCACTTTGTCACCGAAGTTCACAATGAGCGTTGAGACCCGATACGCATGGATCTTCAAAGCTGCGACCAGTTTGCCAGGACTATTCTCCTCCAGGTGGAACAACAGGAACAAAGAAATGATTGAATCACATTCAGCCTGCACCAGTTCACTTTGCGAAATCACTGCATTCAGTGCAAATAATAACTTCAAGACTTGGCTTGACCAAAAAGTTGGGTGTAAGTTAGATCTTGTGACATCTGGACGACCACACTGTGCCAAGGGGCTGGATCGTCATGGTAGCCAATCTCTTGACGGAACATGTGCGTCAACATCGCTACACGGGCTTCCCTTGTCGTCACCTGTGCAGATTTGACTGCGTGACATCCAAGGAGGCGGACAAAGCATCAGTGCAGAATCCTTTTGATAAAACACATCAAGATCATCAACAAAAATCTTCATCTCGATCCTCATCAAGATTTTGATCAAGATCAAGGTCAAGATCAAGATCAAGATCATCATCATCATCATCATCATCATCATCATCATCATCATCATCATCATCATCATTTTCATTGACAGTCTGCAAGACATTTTGATAGTGAGAAGGTGCTGGTGGCGTGCACTGAGAGAACACACCTCAGCGATGATTCCGAAGCTCCCAAACTGCAGCGTAGTTGCTGCGCACTTGAGCACGCCAAACACCCTGGCAGGCTGATTGCGTGTGGCACTCTCAGCTGGACGAGAATACAAACCAACCAAATGCCTCATGTTCATGCAATGTCCAAGAGTGCATGGACACGAAGCAGAGTAGCATGGTCACCCAACAAACAGGGCGAGGATGACACAAACCACACAGCAGCCGTCTCTGCACTGGACTTCATCACTTCCTCGACAGGGCACTATGCTGTGACCTGCTGTGACTTCTCAGATTACAAGCTGCTTAGATCTGCTTAAGCAAAATGTCTTTGACAGAGAAGCTTTATCGGTGGGGTAAAAACTATCGCTCCAAGAAAACAGATTCATTTTCTGCCTGTTTTGACCACTGTACTTTTGCCAGGATCCTTAACCATGCTTTTTGTTGACCCTCAAGGCATGATTCATATCGACCGGCCTTGTCAGGATTCATGAGTGCAACGATAGCATCTACGAGAATGTATGCGCCCAAAATTGGGAAGCAAGCTCCGCTCACCTGTGCATTTGACAAATCCTACAATCAGCGAGAAAGCGGAAAACAAACCTGTGGTGATTTTGTGAGCTTTGCAGTTGACATATCAAGTCACAAGATGTAGCCATTGGAGGAGAAACTTAGGACCCAGCCAATGCACCCAGAAATCCGGGGATGAAGAAAGCCCAATATTTACGGGAGAAACCTGGGCAGATTTCTGAGGCCTGGTAGAAAAACTCAAGTAATTCAAAGCATTGACATCGAACGAACCATGTTTATGACAAGTTTCCAAGATGCAAGCAAATCAAGCAGTAAAGTCTGGCTGTGAACACTGAACTTGAGTTTTGAACCCAGCAAACGAAGAGTTGGGACCTGGTGAGGATTCAGGAGAAACCGAAACTGCCTCTACAGAATGCAAAGAGATTTCACACAATTTCCCAACAGATCCGCCAATTTGCCTTGTAGGTTTTTGCAATCCTTGCTTCTCGTGCATCCTCATCCTCTGCCTCCTTTCGGGGCAATGCACTTTCCAACACGTCCTGTGTAGAGCACTTGATGCTGGTCCTGCGCGTGTTCAGACTTGGCAACTGCCGTAGTGATCTTCCTCAGGTCCAAACACTGTCCAATGAAAACAAAAGTACGAGCATCTCCAACACCTGGAGGTACACAAAGTGAAAGCAAAACTAGTAGCAGACCTCTGCAGCTAGACAAAAAATTGCAGAGCAAAATGGTCTGCCAAACATGATCAATCACTTGGATTTTTCCGACTCTATCATCACTTGCAAGCAAGCCACTCGCTGGACGCGTCAACCTGCAGCTACACTTGGCACATTTGGCACCCTGGAAACATGTGGAATTTCATGATGCAGTGCCATTGCCTTCTTCTCATCGACTTCTGTGTCAGAGACCTGGCGACATCCATTGTTTAACGGGTCATGCAATGCAGCTGCCGTTTGATTTTCTGCAGATTTCCAACCAGCAACCAGTTTGTTGAATCTTCGAACTTTTGCTACCCATTTCTCTCCCAACACATTCCAAAGTTTGCCAGGTCGAAACAGAAGATGCTCTGCATTTTGAAGCGTTTGTATTCTTTTCAAAAAGCAAAGCTAAAATGCTTCTGCCTGGCGTTTCATCACTGCTCCTTGTGCAGCAGCAAGAGCTTGGTAAATGCCGCCCTGGCAAAGGCCAAGTTCGAAATTCAACTTCTTACAGTGAACCTTGACTGCCTTGACTGTGTTTCATGAAAAAAATGAGGTACCCTGTACTTGACTTTCAAAGTTTTCGAAAGCACTTTGCCGACCATGCCTCTTTGGCAGTCAGCTCCTTGTGCGAGCCTTGCTCCATGACCTTTCAGGCCGAGGTGTTTCAAAAGAGTGTCCGTCGTCATCCGTCGTCATAACTCTTTCATGGTTCTGGACTGGGATTGGTCGCCTCTCCGCCCTGAAGGACATAGATCACATCAGAGTTTTCAACCTGGGAGATCGTGCTATTCTTGCTATACGCAAGACTGCGGAGAAACAAGTGATTTTCTTTGAAACCCTTGATACTCAGTTTGGGTTCTGCCCCACATGAAGCAGGACGATAGAAAAAAGGACCATTGAGTTTCCCTCTCTCCAATGGCGCTTGCAAATTACAAAATTGCTTCTCGATTCGAAACCACGCAGAATACAGAATTTCTTTGTTTCTAATAAATTGCAAGACAAGCTTCTGTGCTCAAACGATGTGCGATCGTCACAATCGTCATACTGCCCAGGCTGCTGCTCCTGAAGCGACACAAAATACTAATGCAGGGCCTCTTGAAATCCAAAGGCACATGTTCAGTCTTTCACCCAGCACATTTGGGGTTTGCTCCAGAACGTCCTGGGACATGCCATGGTCAACCTTAGTTACCCTGCATGGTCCACCATGATTTTCTAGCCGGCTAGCCTTTTTTCCCACCCATATCCCGCATTTCTAGCAAAAGATTGCAAATCAAAGTCCTAAACACATCTAAACACTACCCTTCACCGGATTTCCCCCGATTCCACGGATGTTCCACAAATGTTTCGAAGCGTCTTTCCGAGGTCATCGATGGTCTTCTGGATCATCTTCTCAGAGGTACTGTCCAAAGCGCTGGTGGCTTCATCCTTGCAGTGGGGGTCGAGTCCTTTTGAAATACCAATGACCTTTCAATGAACTTCAGTGAGCCCCACAAAGAATCACGAAACTGGTCATTTTATGTCATGTTTATGCTTGTTCTGGACAGTTGATACTTTTGACTCAACTTTTGAGCCATCTCCAAATGGCACCAAAAGACCATGTCCGATGAAATGAACGACCAATGGCATTTTTGCCTACGACTTTTTGACGAGACGCCAGGAACAAGACTGAAGGTTTCTTCAGCAATGCCCGGGCAATGGCAATTCGCTGCTTCTGACCGCCGGAGAACTGAGACCTTCACGTGCAGAGCAAAAGAAGCAGCGGGACTTCTCAAAGCTTGGGTCAAATTGGCTAAGTCAGACGTCTGCATTGGAAGGCACAGGATTTTCCAATGTGATTCGAGGAGAATTTGGAACATCAACTTGGAGAAATGATTTGAGGCTCACATGGACAAAGAATGACAAAGACCCTTCCATGACAGCAGGGACATATTGGCGAACCGAGAGGAACAAAATCATGCGGACCCTCCAGAGCCCACGTAGGTATCGAATTGCTGCGGTAAATTGCGGACGAAGTCCAACTGGGCATTGGAGGCAGCGATTTGCAAGTCCTCCAAACCGAGAGGTTGAACTCTAGATGTCCATTTTTCACCCGTTTTCACTTTTTTTTTCCAAGGTACAGTGCTTCCCACGGGTATGACAGGTCATGACTCTCACTACACCCACAGTTTGAAACTTCAGGCACTTCAGTCCTCCTCTGTGGCACCAGTGCTTCCCTGCATGATGTTGGCTCGGACGCTTGTGGCAAAAAGAACTGGCTCCTTTCAGCACAGCATTTGGCTCAGCGTGAGATCTCAATTTCTTAGCGCAGTATGAGCTGCCTGAATGCGGTCAATTCAAACTCAACTTTGGGGCTTTGATAAGCTTGTCTCCCATGGCAGAAAGTGGGAACCTGCACCTCAACAAGCTCAAACCTTTCATAAAGCCACGACATGCAGAATAGGACTGTTCATTTCAGAAGGTGACGATAAAGGAGACATCAAGTATATGAAAAATGCAAACCTAATCCTGATGACATGTATCAAGTATCCATACATTGTGTGTCCCTGAGGCAAGAAAATCCAGCCTGGCCGACATATCCAATCTGCTTGCGGTATGATTGGATGTTCAGCTTCCTTTCAGGAATTAGACACATGCATTTGTGCAATTTGGAAATGAAGGCAAGACACACATTAAACATCATTTAACATGATTCAACTGCATTGCAGCACGTTTGCTGCTGACTCTGTCGCGGTGTGTCCTGAGATCTGTATTGTTCACAAGCACAGCGCCCTCAAGTGGGTCGTAGAAACGCTCCAGCAACGCCATGATGGTGCTCTTTCCACTGCCGGACTCCCCCACGAAAGCAACCTTCTGGCCCTGCAGAACAAAGAAGCCAAAGAAGTGCAAAATGCAAGGTTCATTCTTTTGCCCTTCCTGTTTCCTTTCCTCTTGCAGCTCCAGCATTTACAAAGGGCAGGCCCATTGCTCACATTCTTCAATCCATTTCCTTTTTTTTGCACTTCATCTTTTAGTAAATTTCATAAGTCTGGCTGGCCTTCTGGATCGTCAATGACACACCCTGAAGAACTTTGATGTCCGGTCGAGCAGGGTAGGCAAAGTGCACATTTTGCAGCTGCAACGTGTCGACCTGGTTAATTTTCAATCGATCATCTACTTGTCCTTGGTCTTAGCAGTACAAGAGATCCTGCTGAATGGCTGCTCTTGGAGGCTCAGAAGGAAACTTCGATTCAAAATTGCAAAGCACTTGATGCTGTGAGCATGGCTGTCATTGCAGCTCCAAGCAATGAGCCACCAACCACTCCGTTTGACAAAAGTCCAGCCGAATGGCTTCAGAATGCAGAAAATGAAGACTGACTCAGCCCCACTCAGTACAGGCTTAGAAGATTTTAGAAAATGTCAAAATCCAGCTGAGCAGCTTCGTTGAATTTCTGCATCGTGCTTGACCTTGGCTTTCCACTGTCAGATCTCTACACCACAACCAAAGCATGCTCTTGGGCCCTAGCCACGTAGAAGAAGCGGGCCATAGATGTCTGACGTGCGATGTTTCGTTATTGGTGTCCGGTGCCATGACATGTGATTGACATGTGTCGTCTCAAAGATACGGAATGGCCTGTGCCGCACCGATGCCAGCGAATCCTGGGCCGATGTTGCCAACCATGAAGCCCACGGTCAGCACACCTGAAGGCCGTGGTATCACTGTGGTGTCTGGGCTGATTCAACCAAGCAAAATATGACAAAGTCATCTTGGACAAACCTGTATATTCAACTGCATTCATATGTGTCATTTCACCATGCGGTGATCTCCTTTCTGCCAAGGTGCAGAAAAATGCCGACATAACCTTGCCAGATGTAAGGTCCTGCCAAGAGAAAATCACCAAAGAAAGCACACAAACCGACACATGCACAATTTTTTCCGCAAAAAATATGGAACATTTCGACTTTTATACCGGATATACCGGTATCTTTTCATATGCAAACTATCAAACAGTCGCCTCATTGCCATCGTACATGAGTTTCATTGCAAACCAGAAGGCCAGTGCCATGGCTGCAAAGTAAACAAGCCACACATAGCCCATTCCTTGGTGCTCAACTCTATGGCAAAAATTTTCCACAGGAGCATTGTCATCACCAAGTTGCCCATGCCCATCTTGATTCGATTCTTCAGGCCTGGCCACTTGCGGTTTCCAAATTCGGTTGATGCGAACATCTTGCGCTGCAAACCCTAAAGCAAGTAGGTACGAGGCGGTGAGTGGCCCAAAAATCGAATTTTGAAAGAAAGAAAATGTGGGGAAAAGGCTGTACGTCAGGGCAGTTCATGGAATACATGTGGAGATAAATAGGACGTCTTTAAGATATGTGCAGGACATGCGAAACATCAACCATCTGCACCAGATGTGCGACTGTCCATGAGACGTGTGTAAGATAAGGCCAACTTCGACAGAAAAGAATTGAAACCTTTTCTGCGCTTTGGCAGCTATCGATGGGGTCTTATCTTGAGCCGTGGAAACAACATGGCAGCATTCCCCTAGGACTTGCATTGTCTGGTCTGCAAAGCTTTTTGAAACTGAATATGGCGGAAGAGTCTCACACCACATGACTCCAGAACATAGCTCTCATTTATTGAAGTTCAAAGTACTTGCTGCATGAGACCCCCAAAATGCAGGTACTTTGCATGGCAGTAGCTGAAAATAGCTTTATCCACGAGACAGCAAAATGCAATTTTTTAAGCGTGGCAGAAGCTGAATAATGCCCAACCCATGAAACACCAAAATGCCCAAACTGCAACTACTTCACATGGCAGAAGCTAAAAATGATTGGAAACAGAAACTCCCAAGGATATTCTGTGATGACCCAGCGATGCACGCGGCAGAAATAGGAAAACATAGTGTCCTTGTTTGGGTAGGCTTTGCAAGCTCAACCCTCACAATGTGCTAAAAGGCTGAATTTTGTATGATTTTGTAAGGATCTGCCGGGACCACCCCTTTGCCATAGAAAAAAAATTCGAATTCCACAAAAGAGGGGTATACGGTATACCGTATACGATATGTATATATACATGTACATATAGATACCAGAAATGACAAATAAAAATGTATGATTTTGAAGTCGTGTCAAATATTCAAATTTAAAAGGAAGAGTCAAAGGAAGAATTAACCTTTTTCTCCGATCATGAATCAGACTGTAAACTGCATGTCTTGTGCATTTTCGGCCTCCTCTCTTTGCAAGGTCAGTTGCTGCTCCATAGCGCTTAAGCTCTCGGGCCTGGTGGAAAGCCGAGGAAATGTCAGCAACTCACCTGCTAAGCATTGCTAAGCTGTTTCAGGATTTCCCAATTTCGGACTGCAATTCTTCCAGCTGTCGAGTACCAACGGCCTCACCGCCGAAAGCCACCTCAGTTTGAACCGTCCAAAGCTTATGATTGGAGAAACCAATTTTTTCCTTTTGATAGGGACACAAAAGGATGCATCCTTTCTTCAAAAGCCAAGCCGAGCGGCCACTGTCCTAATTGCGAATAGCACTTCATCGGCCAAAGCAGCAGCCTTCTCGTATGGACCCTGGACTTCTTTCCTCGCCGGTGCTTCCAAAGGTGCAATGCCAACTATGGTTTCAGCACTCTTCTTATTTTGCAAATGGAACATCATGGAACAGCAAAGAACATCGCGGAACCTACTCGTCTTCGTCAGTCTGCTTGTGCTGAGACGCAATGCATCTTCAACCGCAGTTGCCATCAGAATTGCTCCCAAAGCCATCAAGGGCAAAGTGACTAACATCAGAAGCGAAATCTGCCAGGACCTCAAACCAATGACTTTCTTGTGCATGAAGATGTACTGATGTACGTTGATGTACGTTGATGTACAATGTGCAGGAAGGATTTGACATAAAACGAGAACTGAGGCATCTGCAGGGTGAAACCCACTGTCAAACCCGTGATCAATCCGGACAGTGACATCACGGCGACACCAAGTTTGTTGCCGAAGCCTTCGTCTCACAATGGCAGAATGCACAACGAGAAAAGAGGTTAAATCGGTTCTTCATTCGACACTTCAAATTGCTAGGAATCCAAGGAAAGTGCGCCCAGGAAATTCGAGCCTTCTGCGAATTGATCCAGATCAGAGGCCATTTCACCTGAACGCAACACAACAGACTAAGCTAGCACCCAAGTCTTTTCAGCTCAAACTCTCAGTAGATCCACAGATATGATCAGATATGCACAGTACTCACGTCTTCCTACCGAAACTTCACCTATTCGCTGCCTGGCAGTGCCCCTGGAGAATGTGTGTCAAACCATCCAACATCACGATGCAACATAGCGTCGAAGTACCTCAGCTCAGGATGTGGAACGCATCCGATTCAAATAACAGAGTCTAGGAACAGGAAGAGCTTCGAGCTGAAGTCAAACTAACAAGGTGACATGATGGTGACATGATATGGTTGAACTGACATTGGTTGGACCATAAAATCACACACTTCAAATGGGGAAATGCTGCTTTACATCTCTACAAGCGACACATGGATGTGTCATCAAGTACTTCGAATTGATAGCAAGTCATATTTCGTTCGCAAGCTGAATTCGAAGAGCCGCTGGGAGGTTTGGCAAGTTGGGAAGTGACTGAAAACGATTTCCCTGATTGACAACAATTCATGTGATGCTGTGGAAACCAACAGCCCGGATTTACTTGTGGCCTGCCCCCACCCAAAAAATCAACATCAACTGCCGTGCCAAAAGATTGAATCTCTTCAGACACGTTGCAGAGGTCGCATCTTGGCCACTTGATGTGCAGCAAACCACGAAAAACCAAAGCCTTGCATCGTCGCAGCCACCAACACCCCGACACCAATCCTTGGAAACAAAGAATTTCAAATGGGCACTTGGAGGAGGCCTAACTTTAATTTAAAGCAAGTCATATCAAAGAGATGCAAAGCTGGATTGAAGAGATGCAGGGAGAGATGCGTATGTTACTCTGCTCTGAACATTTTGAAGACGAACTAATGGTCTACAAGGATCAAAATGAATTTCACCGCGATCTCACCGACCTGAGGCAAAACAAAGCAATCCGTGCTTTACTCATTTCGTCTCAGCTTGTCTCTCAGCTTGTGGACATGTTGAGGCCATGGCTATGATTCACTTGGAAACTTGTTTCTTTGGACATGTGCAGAACAAGGCACTTGCGACATCATTGCATCATTAGCCACTGCCTCAATCTCCTGTCGAAACAAGTGACACAACGTGCTTGTACCCCATGCTTGGACAGCAGTGTGAAAGTCTTTGCTTTCCCTTGCCATTTTTGGACACATCGTCAATCTTCGGCACTTGTCAACATGCACGTTGCAGTCCTCCATGGTAAGGTTGGCAAGCAACTCTGGGTTGGTGAACATTGTGCTGCCCATCCCATCGATGAGGTCACCAAACCTGAAGAGCCACTTGGGCATCATGTCTTGGTGTCACTTGTTGCCGTAGCTCTCATCCAATTCTGATGGTCTTTATTGTCAGGTTGACACATGTGTCAAATATGCGACCAGGAGGCATAAGGCAAAGCCTCAGATATCAACAGACTGTACAATCTGAAAAGATTTTCACATATATTTTCACACATGTTCACATCGTTCTTTCGGAACATTTCTGAGCCTTTCTGATTTTCAAGTCCGTTCTCTTCGTCCGTTCCAAGTGTCAAAGGTTGACCAGCTCCATGTCCCATGGCTCCGATGATTCCGATCAACTCAGCTGCGACAGCATCGACAGCAACGCTGCGTCAACGCTGTGGTCACATTGCCCAACTTGCGCCAAGGTGCCAGCACCAACTTCTCCGTGCAGGTGGCAAGCCTGGGAACATCTGGAAACATCTGGGAACATGTTGAACGAGTCTCGAAGATCTCAAAGATTGGCGATCAAACATGTTACTTGACATTACTCAATGTTACCCCAACACCGTCTCAAAGGACTTCAATGAAATCAAATCGTAACATATCGTAGCACATGGACTTGGACACAGTTCAATCTTTTTTCCTTGACAGCATCTGGGATTAGAACCCAGTTGTAAATGGGATAACCCATGAATCGGGGACTGACTAACCAGGGCTATTAACCACTTACTAAGTGGTATGATCGTCCAAGAAAGATTAGTCTTTTTTAAAGCAATGGCTATTCCCCGAATCACAGAACATGTCAAAGGAAAGTTATTGAGTCTGCATCATGCTCAACGCCAGGTGAAAATCCAGCTGAGGTGCGAGAAGAGAGTTCCCAACGAAGCCTTGCCACCCCACCTCAGAGATGATTAGAACACGACATAGGAAACATCTGCCAACAACTGTATGCCTGTGCGCAGTGAAGTTGGGAGAGAGATCCAATGATACAAGATCTATTGCAGAAACTTCGCAAAGTAAGTGAGCAAGTGGGAACAGCCTGCAACTGAATCCAATCAGACAGGTTGCTCTTTCAAACTTTCTGATCTTTCCTGAATAGCATGTCAAGGTGACAGCTTTTGATCCGTCTATCACATGGTACAATCAATCGTTAATCGTTCAACCTCTTGATGATTCTCACGCTTAAGTTGTACGGACTTGAACTCGCTGATGTGCATGGATGTACAAATTGCCTTGGCCAATCGCACTGCCTTTTCCTTTGCAGTCTCCTGACAAAACTACGCCACACGAAGATGCTAAACGTCATGGCTCTGATGTGAGTCCTCCGCTGCGATGGGCTGCAGGTCTGCAATCGCATCATCTTCCTTTCCAGACTTCCCGGTTTCCGGGCTTGCTGGACTTGCTGGCTCGCTGGCGCCTACCTGGGGCACCAATTGTGTTGCGAGCTTTGTTGGAGGGACACATCTTGAGGCTCGGACCACGACTATGCGTGCTTCTTCCATTTTGACAAAAACTTGGAGCCAGGATGACAGGTGGGCTTGGTAACTTGCAAGGCTCGAAGTCTCTTCAAAGTCAGTTTTTTTCTGTCAAATCTCAATGGAAAAAGTTGTTTAGCACACAAACACGGCCCCGACCCGTTTTCAATATGAATGTACGTGTGTCAAAATGTGTGTAGCTTTCTTCAACTTCTTTAATTTTTTTCGGCCACAGGACACCTTTGAGGAACGTTTGCCCCAATATCCAGAACCAAACTGTCTTGGCAAGAAAGCCGCCAATGAGTAGCCATCGATTGAAAGTGGATTTAAACTTTGCTGTCAAACCATCTGGCAATGGTGACCGCTCCATTGAAAACCAGTAGATTGGAATTCACAGGAGATCTCAGCGACGCGACGACACGATCACTTCGCTGGCTTTGGTTCTGGAAGATTCATCTTGCTGAGGATCAGCATAGCCGGCATAGCCACAAGAATCCCAGGTCGTCTCTCTTCAAGTTGCTCTGCCATGTGGCGAGCAGTTTCAAGTAATCCTGGCGATGCGAAAAAAACTCAGCTGCTAAAGGGCTTGGCTTCATTTGATTCGGGGTGTCCCCAGAATTTCCGGCTTTGCCTGAAAGCCAACAGTCAAAGTACCCGAGACAGGTTAAACAGGGGAATCCGTTTCACAGTCAACAGTGATGTGTGCTCCAGATTGCGCAGTGCTTGGTGAAACCAACGCAGAGGAAATCTGTTTCTCGTTGTCTGTCATTTGCAAATCTTGCACCCCATGCGCCTTGAAAATCTCAGGCCAGCGTATCATGAAAACAGGAGCAGTGAGAGAAGCTGTTGGTAATTGCTAGCCTTGGCAAACTCATGATGTCGCACAAAAAGAAGCAGCAGCAACGTAACAGGAAAGAACACATATTAACCACACCATCGTTACCACCACCACTATCCTTCTCCTCCCTCTTCTTCTTCTTCTTCCTTTTCTTCTTCTCACCATCAGCATCACCATCAGCACTAGCGCTAGCACATTCATCGTCATCATCATCATCATCATCATCATCATCATCATCATCATCATCATCATCATCACAGCACGCGTCATACATCATTGTCGTCGTTGCCATCATCGCCATCGTCGTTATCATCGTTATCACGATTGTCATCTCTCTGTTCATCATGATGATCATGCTTATAAATCATTGGCATCAGCAGGAGACCGATTGTGAAACTGGTCCTAAAGGAAGTAAAAACTGGACGAGTACTTGGGACAAATGATTTTTTTCCCCAACCTGTGCAACTTCCAACAATTTACAACATCCTAAGTAGACTTGGGAGAAACGTTGGGTGCACTGGAGTGCGATCTAGCCGCCAGTTGCAAGCTCCATGGATTTGAGAATCTCTCCAGTGGGAACTTGAAGTGGAAAGGGACAAGACGAACACCAAATATTCAAACGTCGAATCTGATTCCGTTCTGTGCACAAAATCATAACATTGCAGCCATTGGCAAAGCCTACAACCAACTGCATAGGATTTGCCTCAGCCTCTTCGGATGGCATGTGCACATCTTGTTTACTTTGTGCCAGCTGTGCCAAAACCGGAAGGATCTCTTGGACTCCTTGATGCCCTCGATACTCGTGTTCCATCTCTGGAGACAAACTGCAAAGTTGGATGCAGACTCTTTCATCGAAAAATCTCATGATGCATTCAGATCTCTCCTGATCCGTTAAAGGCTTATCGAAGTCTTTTTCTAACGTTCGATGCTCTCTGATCAAAAACCAGTTCATCTCTTCCCACAGCAATCGTAGGGCCTGTCGAGAGCCTCGAGCCCGCACACGGCGGAAGGACTCTTTGTGATAGTCGGCAATCTTTGGCCTCACACCAAACTTCTTGGACAAGTCATTGAGACGTCCTTCAATCTCCTCAGCTCGTTGAACCACAGCAATATCTGTGTCATCCCAGGATGGATCAAAAATGGCTCCCACGGTCTTGGTGGCGCCTCGTGCAACCATCACTGCATCACAGCCAGTCTCCCGTATCATGCGGGCAGCATCTCTGCGGCTGAACACATCGCCGTTGCCAATGATCGCTAAACGATGCCCTGCGACTTCTTTCGCTTTTCGAATGTGCTCCCACCTTGCTGGAATCTTTGACTCATCTCTTGCATGACGTGGATGTAAACAAACATAGTCCAGTCGACCTTTGGCGCTTTGAATTGCTCGAAGATAGACTTCTCGCTCTTCCTCATCTTCATTGAGTCCCAGGCGCATCTTGGCTCCGATTGCACCTATTGGCAACACTTTTTGTTTGGCCCGCCACTCTGCCAAGGTGTCAAAGAGTTGTCGAAGTACCTGAGGTCGACTTAACATAGCTGGGCCCAAACCATCATTGATGATGTGAGGTGAGGGACATCCAAAGTTGAGGTCAATACCATGAATTCCTCGAGCCCAAAACAGTTTATCGCTTTGAGCACGTTCTTCCAGAAGTTGTAGAGCCCTTCTCAACTCAGAAGGACTGCTGACCATAAGCTGCACAGCTGTGGGTGTGGAAGGATCTAATGTGTCAATGCGACTCGTGGTGGAGTTGTTACGTTTCAGAAGCGATGCAGCTCTGACCATCTCAGTCCAAGTGAAACTGGCACCCAACTCAAAGCACAAGCGTCGAAAAGCACAGTCTGTGACTTGTTCCATGGGTGCCAACACAACTCGTCCACGGAGCTTCCAACCACCAAGTTGCCATGCTTCATTCAAAACGGACGTCTTCGAGCGCCGGTGGAGACGGGATGCTCGCGACTTGTGAGACTTCTCACGTATCCGAAACGCACAAAGACTGAGAGCACAAAACCAAGATACCCGGGATCCCCACCGGGATCCCCACCGGGATCCCCACCGGGATCCCCACCGGGATCCCCACCGGGATCCCCAAGACGTCGATAACTGCGATGCCTGGGATGCTTCTCTCTGAAAGTTTGGTCGGCAGTGCCAGGAAAACTTTTGCGGCAAAGAAGGCGCTGGGGCCAACATGTGCCGAAAAATGACACTCCTGACAGTTGAGGAATGTTGAGGATGTCAAAAGCTGCGTCACTGGTTGCATTGTGGGAAAGACCTGATGCAGTTGAAGATTATAAGTCGTGACCATTCGAAGACTGAAAAGCTGAAACCGGTTCTGGCAAAATGCAATTCCTTCAAGAATTGGGCCCCCACACCGAAATTGGTACAGGCCGTTGTGACATAAATTGTATCAAACTATGACTTTCAACTCACAAAACTGGAGATATTCCGACCAAACTTGTAGAGTTGAAACACAGGATGGTCTCCTTACACATAGTACCTCTGACCCAGAATGGTCACACCCTCCAGCGGGACGTGGCCAAACTCCTCAGATTTGTTGCTGTGCACCTGTTCACTTCACATCCTTTTTCGGCGAACGCATTTGGCTTTTTCACTCACCGTTGTCCTCATCCAAATTATCCAGTAGCAAGTTCTCCTTGAGCTGCAGTGATTACACAAAGCAAAGGGTGCAAAGGGTGCAATAGCAGTTGGTAAGTTCTGGAGACACTTCCAACACCCAGTCCTGCGTGTCATTGCGCACAACCTTCGAATGGTCCAGGTGATCAAACATACCGTGAAGCTCCTGGTTCGACGCAGTCGGTAGAAGGCTCGCAACTGGTCTCTTTCAATTAAATTGAAGAAAAAATTCTGCTTGTGCCTTTGTCTTTTGTCTGCCACATCAGGGTTTCTTGAATAGCCAAACAGAAACAACATATAATCATTGACACACATATAACATATATTATAGATATTGATGGAAGACACAATATGTATCTATGCAATGTATGTATGTATACATATATATATACACACATATCACATGATTCATATATGTATATGAAAATTACATAAATGTCTATATGCCTTCTGCAAGGCGAAACTGCCTCCAACTCCTGGGCAGCATCAGGAGCATCAGGTGCCTATTGGCGAATTGCAAGAACCAATATGGGTTGAACAACATCTGCGGCAGCGAAGTTCCAGCCCTTCATGAGAGATGGAGGGAATCCAAGAACGAGGGGATGGTGAAGACAAAAAGCAAGATGGAAACTCAAGCATCTGAGGCCAAAGGAAGACATTCGCAATGCAAAAACATTTTACATAAGGTTCATTTTCACATAGAGTTTGATTCGAATCCTGTTGATCATTTTGAAGCTTCACAAAGAACCTTTGGGCAGGTAGAAACTGTCACTCCAGACCTCTACGACCTCTGGCTCGCTCTCCTCTGGACGCCAAAGCCTCAATCGCTCCACAACTTGTCATTGATACAATGGGCTCCCAGCACCCCATATCTCAGAGGGGACATTCAAATCATTCAACATATCCAATGTCGTCCAGTGTCAATCAATATCTTGATTTTGGATGATTTTTGGAACCTCGGTTCTAGCTCAGCTGAGAACGCGCCCGGATGTGGCGCTGCTCCTCCACGAAGATCGTTGAAGACCTCGGGATTCAAAGCCGTATTTGTTGAAGACCGATTTCTGGTGGCATTTTCCAACTGAATTCTTCAAAAATTCTTCTGGATCACAACTTCTGCAACAAATGGTGTCACGAAGCTTCTGGCACGTACTCCACCTTCCTCGGACTCCTGGAGCTGTCAGCTTTGAGCACAAACGACGAGGGAGGAAAAGTACCTCAACGGAACAAACCTGCCGTTGGAATTCACAGGAAATTGCTGGAGATGAATTGACCATATTTTACCCTGGAGCAATCCCTGCAGTCCTGATGATGGGCCTTATTTGTAAAGGCCTCTGCCATGAGAGCTGGCCTTGGCAGAACGAAAGCTTTACAACCTCTAAGGGTCGCATCGCTGTCATACCAAACTGCCACAAGCCTGGCAAACCATGAAGTGTACACAATTACCAAGCAGTACATCTGTCACAAAGTGAGCAAGGATGCCAAGTACCAGCGCCATTGACGGCCATTGACGTGCTGAGACGCCGGCAGCATGGAAGTCTCGTGCAACTCGAAGAGACTCGAGAGGCCAAAGGATTGATTGTCCAAGCGACGGGCGCTGCGGGTTCCATCCTGGCAAGGCCGATGGCTCAGCCAACCAGCTGCTCCGGATCCACATATGATGCGCTCATGATGCGCTCATGATATCTCATGATGCTCTAAACCTTTCATGAAATGATGCTCTTAGTATCAAGTTACCCTTACAGGTAATATGGAACAAGCCCACATCCAAATCGCATGGCACAATATTGTCATGTTGAGACTTCACATCTGTGACTGGGAGCCAGGCCAAGGCCACTGCTGCCAGCTGTTGCTTCCACACCTGTCTCACGTAGACTTGCTCCTGACGGATGGACTCATGGCAGGTTGACGCGTCGATGACTTACCAAACTCAGGAGCCAAGGCGGTGCCTCAATGGTGCCGGCACCCAGCAACCGATAGACCTGAAATCGATAAATTGATAGCAAACAAGAGTACACCTGAACTTCCACTCGTTTTCAGAAAACAATTTCAAAACCATTGGCCGTCGAGGCCAAGACTTCGACAACCCGAGTCTGACCAATCCGGAAAGATCTATCCTGCGAGTCAAAGGGTAAAGAAGCAGCTGAGCAGTTTAAAAAAAACCTGGTTGATGAAAATTCCCACAACAGATTACGATACCCCCGAATCTATTGGGTAAGGTAAGACAAACCATGATAAACCCCTATACTGATCACCCCAATGCCAAGGGTTAAACTGCAGCTTTCAAAGCATCGCACCTGGGCCTGGAGATCGGAAAAAGGATTCCAGTCAGGGTCAAAGATCACCACCACAGATGCTGCTGTGAGGTTCAAACCCACTCCACCTGCACCTCAGAATGCCAGAAACGAGTCTTCAGGAAAAACATAGGAAAAACATAGGACAAACTGACAAACTGCAAAATGATTTTTCTGATCCAAAATTAACCACGGATCTCGCTTTTCGAGGCAGCAGGAACCTTTTCTTCGCGTGGTCAGAAACTAGGATGCATTCAAAATCAATGGAGCAAATGTTTGAGCGCCTTCCCTTCATACGGTGAGAGGCAGCTGGACAATGTTGCACTGTTATGCACTGTTCATCAGTTTCAAGAGACAGGTTGCACGACCTGTTGGAAAAAATCGACTGCAAGTTTCAAAGCAGATACTTGCGACTCACGTACGCTTTCCACACCGGCAGGTTGTGGAACCAGTGGGTCATCAGCACCACGAGTCATCCAACCATGCACCATATCTCAGCTGATGACAAATAGATGAAGAAATAACACCGGTCACTATGCCTGCACAATAAATGTTGACAGGTGTTGTCAAGTGACAAAGCCAAAGGAGTAGTAAAGTCAATTAGCCCAAACAAAACGGGAGGCACAAAAACTGAAACAACAACTGAAAACAACATGCAAACATGAAATATTTGAATTTTCCGAAACCAAACAACTTTCGAAGCACACCGACTTGCTCAATGGATATGCAGTTGTCACCAAGTTCGTGAATTCGCCTCCAGGTTTTACCTCAGTTGAACAAACCCAAAACGCGCCCAACTAACATCTCTCTGCTCGACTGCACATGCTCATGGCAGAACTCATATGACTCAACTTCTTGTGTTCCACAAATCTGTTGCTCTCAATGGCAGATCAATAACTCAGTGATCAACCATTCTTTTTTGCTCAGTTGCTGAAGCATCGTCGTTTTGCGCTGGTATCATCAGCTGCGGACAGCGCACTGCTTTCGCCAAATCTGCATCCTCCAGCCAAGCAAATGATATATCTACCAAGCCAGTGGAAATAGTGGTTTCCAACATCTGATATACACGGTCTTAACAAACCATTTCGAAGCCAAAATTGTTGTTTGAGTCTAGTGAGTCACTAGTGAACAAAGATGAGCAAAGTGTCCTTTTCAGAATGGGGCGAACATTGCAAACGGCCGACGATCAAAGATGGATGGAATCCAACAGCTCCACGGAATGATCCTGTTGAACTTGCTTTGACAGCGAGGTAACCACCAAAGCAAAAACCAAAGGTGCACATAGGGATGGAAGATGAGAAGGAATTCACCAGTGCTTGAATCTTTGGACCCAGCTTTTCCCAGCCATATCGATATCGAATGCGGTAGAGCATCTTGGGAAAGAACAGCTTCAATCTCAGTGCGGGAAATTTGCTGTCCAGGAAATCAGGACAAATCGCTTCGCCATCAAACAAATCTGGTAAGCACACCAAGCTGCCTGGGATTGCAGTTGCCATTTCATCGCAAATTCTCCGATGTTTGCCGGACATTGGGCCAAACACATCTGAAAAGGCCAAAATGATCATGCTGGGATTCTCTTTTTGGCCACTGAAGTAGCACTCCAAATCCGCTTGTCTCTGGGGCCACCCTCGCAGCAGTGCGACTTCGTCCGGTGGAAGTGGACCATGAGATCCCGAAGGACAACAGGGAGCAGTCATGGCAGGCACAGTGTGTCGTATCGTTGGCTGAATCTGGATCTCTAATAACACTTTTGAGTGTTTATTTTTCTGGAACTGAAGGTCAGTGGAATCCTGGAAGTCCTTCCAAAATGAAAGATTCTTGTGTTCTTGCGGTAGAATTGAAACAAGCCACATAAATGGCAATCAATTTGTTGAATTTTGGCAAATGCGTTCCAAATGCGCAAGGACAATGAGCCAACTTGTGACTGAGGTCCTTGGAAGAGAAACTCCAAAAGTAAAATACTTGAACCCAAGATTTCCATGCAGAAGTGATTGGTATGGAAGCCACAAAGTACAAAGAACGGTGAATGCATCCACTTGATTCAAAGACAACTCTTGATGCAATCTTTTATGTCTGGAACACATAATTTTCATTCATTTTCTCTATCGCACCTCCAAAAGGGGCACAGTGTGCTAAGCAACAAAAAAGCAACCTTTCTCCTGTTCCTTCTGCCCTGAGTTCCCGCACGGGTTGAGATCAGAAATATCGACCTTGTGGAGGATGTGTTGAACCTCAGTGCAAGGTGGACTCCATTTCTCCCAGAAGTTATCTATTTTGTGTGTCAATTCACAGAAAAACCACCGCATTTCGTGGGAAAATCCTATGGTTTCCTGTGGATTTTCCGTGCTGACAGGGCCGGGCTCATCAACGAGGCGCTGCCGTTGGCCCACAGCCGTGGCGCCATCCAAACGTAAGACCGAAGGTGACCTTGGGATGTGAGATTAGCTGCCCAGGGATTTTTCATGATTTTTCTCCCTTTGCAGTTCCAACTCTTGGACGCATGATATCAACGGATATCTGCTCAAGATCTTTAAAGAGATATAAAACAGAGACATCAGCATACATCAGCAGTGCCTTGCTATGGAAGATGCTGAGAAGTGTACCATCCCTGCTGCCACAAACATGCTTCAAGGATGTCAAGCAGCCTGTGGAACATCTGGGTAAGGGGGTGAACAACTGCGAAACTTATCAATGGGATGTTCGAAAATGTTCAAATGCGAAAGAGTATGAAAGAATACAAGTTTTAACATTTGAACACCTTCTGAAATTCGTTGCTGCGTGCACAGCATTTCTTTGCAAAGTTGAACTGCATCTGCAGGTCCAAGGCTAGGGAAAAAAAGGAAAGAGGAAGTGGACATCAGAAGTTTCGGAACATTCCAAAGCAGATAGGGGTCCAAACCTTGCTACCCTGTTTGCAGCTGGTTTATCCATGGTAAACCACTTTTTTATCAAAGTGAGGGACAAATAAATAATTTAGTTTTTTCGATCTGGGGATATCCCATATATTTCCCCAATAGTTTTTTGTAATTGGACATAACCCTGGGTATATCAACCACAGAAGCAGGATGTACATCCCCAAGTGATCCCAAGGTCCCGCTGGAGTCCTGGTCGACCGGGAGAAGATCAGCACTTTCTGCATGCGCCGGCGCCAATGCTTCAGGAGGGGAAGCAGCACCTGCAGATTTCGCTCACAGATGAGATCTGAAAATCCCTGATGTGTTTCCACAGTTGCAGGCTATCTCATTGGGATACTTCATGGAGAAACAACTCTTGGAAATTCCTGAACCACAAAATGGTGTATCCAATTGGGATAGTTGGGATACTTCATAGTTATTACCCACTTACAAGGTGGCGTCACCACAGATATGTAAGTGTTGGTTTACAACCCCAGTAACTAATCTCTAAGCTCTACCATAAACCCTAGTTTTTGGAGTTGGAAACGAACTTAGCTACGGAAGTTGGGCGCCACCTTGTGGTTCATTTGAAACAGTTGGAGAGTATCCAAAATATGCAGCTGATCTTTCTATACGACACCTAGGGTATTGAATCCTACATACGATCTTCATATTATGAGTTTGATTGGGGTTGATGCAATACCTTGTGGGGTTTGTGATCTTCAACCTTTAATCATGACCGCCCCAAGGTTTAATCTCCCCCATTGTCAGGTTGATGAGCGTTGAACATCACAGAAAAATAAGGCCTCATTTGTTGGTGGTTTCAGCCCATCTCAAACGTATTGAATCATTCGGGATCATCATAGAAATGCTTGAACATATAACATGCTTGAAAAACCATCAGCCAAACAGCTTCCAAACATTGAGAAACCTATAGCCATAGGCTCACACCAACTTCCGTGACTTCGCCGAAAACTGCGCCTGCATCTTGCCACAAGCTTCCGGATCTCCAAGCCTTGGCACATCGAGCCTTGAGCCATGGCACATCTTTCTAGTCTCGAGCCATGTCCTGCTTCAACTGGCTTCCCAGACTGTAGCCGGTTGGCCACTCGCCGCTGGGAGCAAAGGTTGTGATCCTTGCAAGACATGTTGAAACAATGCTGACACATATTGAAATCAAAGGACAATACAATTCGTCGATTTTTATTCTTGCAACATTTCACTGGTATTTTTGCAGTGTCCAGAGTCAAGACAGAATCAAGACATCGCCACCCGCAACATGTTTTCTGGATCAAATTTGCCATGTGGCAACAATATCAAGAAACGTCGCAACTGTGATCAACAACACGTACATATGTAACATACACGTATCGATATCTAAAAAGAATGTGCATGTAACGATTCTAGGTTTCGAACAATTCCCCGGAAGGCAACCTCACAGAGCTCCCGCATGAGTTCCTGGAGATCTGTAGCACTAAAAGAATGAAACTGATTGACATGATTGAACTGTGCTTGGACAATTCCAAATTCATGGATGATGATCCCCACTATATTGGGCAGTAAAACCTGCGAACCAATTGTCAGCAACATTGGCTCTGCTGTAGTACAAAACAGCAGCTCCTGCTGGTTTGCCTCTGCTGAATCCTGGCAGTGCGTCTGTGCAGAAGCATCATGACAGTGATGAATATTGGAGAGCATGAAATTTTGATGAGCTTGGTTGATGATTAGTTCGGGGGTTCTCAAGTTCTACTACCCAACAGAATTAATGATGATCATTGATCCAATAATATATAGGTTTTCATGGATGTTCCAATTGGTTTTGACACTGCTTAAATGATGGCCATCCACTCCTTGGGTGGCTGCGGATCTGGCTTCAACTGCTCCAAGTGATTGCAAAGGCGCTGCAGAATCACCTTGGAATGGCACCAAGAAACGGAGGTCCAGTCGGGCATTGCCTTGGAAAAGAATGCTACCAGCAATGGCCCCATCAACATCCAACAGATTCAACTGACATTCTGAGAGGCCAAGCAATCAATGACAGCGCCATGCACTTTGGGGACTTGCGACCGCGACCTGACTGCAGCAAACAGAATGGAGGTCGCGTGGCTTTAGCTGGTCCAACTCAATGAATGTATGTCTGAAACTCGTTTATTGTCTTTGTGCGTGGGTTTCTCCATAATTTCACCGATCCGAGACAATCGCAAGCGCATTCATCTGCAGCGGCCCATTCATCCTCCAGACCCTATCGGGACCCAACTTGGTAGAATAATTGAACATGTGGCTCAAGACATGCGATTCTTAAAACCTTGCTTCGTCATGCAAAAAGAGCCTACACTGGCAAAACTACTGATTTACACCCTGCCCGTTTCATCCCGTTTCCAAACTATCAGTAACTATCAGTAACTATCATAATCTTGATGTAGGATGTTTGCTTGGCCTTTGCTTCTGCTTGACGACGATGCACATACCTGAAGTATATCTGTCACCAAAATGTCGACAGACAAGCCGCAGTTGCTAAGCCCTGTGCCGCCACACCGGCCCCGAGCCACAATGGCACGGCCTTGCCACGGGCAAACACCGGTTAACATGGGTGTCATATCGAGGTCGGGAGAAGGACCCGGCCTTCCAGCACCACAAACGCAAAGCCTCGCAGAAACGAACTCACCATGTGATTTGCGTTGCGAGTCCCACTTTCTTCAGCAAACGGCTAATGTTTGAATCAGTGTTCAATAGGAACTTCATGTTGTGAATTGAATGACCACTACTGAGGTCTCTGAGAGACCGGCTCACGCTTGCCTAGGGCGATTTGAAAATCTGGACCTAGACAGCAGTGGCAGGCTGAAACACCATGATATCTAGTCTTAATGTGTCTTGTGTTTGAAATTTCTTGCCCATGAGGGGCCTTCTTGGTTTCTTGGTTACGTCTCATGAATCTCAAGCAACAGAAGACACTAAAAGCAATGCTTTTAGCAACTGACTCCCAAGAACATACTGATCCAAACTCTCCAGACGCATCTGAGCTTCAGACTGTCTAGCAAGTTCTGATAGGCAGCTCGCTGCAAGTGACTGAGTGGGCAAGGCACCACCTGGGCAATGAATGTAAGACAAGTCTACTGCTGTCAATCGAATACCAGGCTTTCAGCTACTGCCAATGCACTACAAGGTTTTGCGGCAAGGAGCGCGATCGTTCTTCCCTGGCAGCATCAACGCGACGTCATCCTTGGTCCTGTGCTGCGTGGCCCCAAGGTCACACGGTCACACCATGCAAGCTGCTGTACGGTTTTGTTACCACTTTGCCTAGTCATATTTCACAATGTGAATCTCCTTCTGAGGCAGTTCCGCGTCAGAAGCTCTTGGAATTCTTTCAATGCATCCTGGATGTGCAATAGTGTGCCACCATCGGCAAACACTTGCGATTTTATAATGGGTGATTGAATTGGTGTCAAGGAAGTACAAATGTAATGTTTGGACAATGTCTGCAATTGCTCAACTGAATGTATGTGTTTTCAAATGTCCTCTCTCACAGCCAAATCCTTTGCAGAAGCCTTTCTCTTTTGTCCCCTGAACGGCTGACTCTGTTAAGAGGAACAGAACAGCTCTATCTGGAACATACGGGTTTGTCTCCGGAAAGAAAACCCTGAAATCTCCTGGTTCATCAATTCTTTATATATCAGAAACCCCAAACTGGGGTATACCAAATTTTCAGACATACCCATCTGCCACTGAATTCTGAAAGCAACTTGGTCTGCGGACTTCAGAATGGGACGGCTGAAGCGGCTCTCGAAAGCACTGTGCTCCTCAGCTATGGCAACTCGCAGGCGGCAAAACAGGAACTCTTGTGCCCTTAGGGGATGAACCTTGGCCATGGCCCTCAACATCTTTGGCCACTCTTGACACCTGCAAAATGAAGGGCCTTTCAAATTCAAGTGCAGAAGGAACACTCATCTATAGAATCCCCCTGCAACACTTTCCAAAACCCACACTCTGTTCGCTTCAGTGCTTTCAGCAACTCATGCTTTGAACCCGATCTAAGCATCCTCACCCAGCCCTCATGCGCATCCACAGTACGAAGCAGCGTCCAGACCTCAAAAAAAAAATACCAAAAAATGGCTGACAGAAACCCGTTTGAGGAAACCGCCTGGGGTTTCCCAAAAAGTAAAATCACCTGAGGGCACCATCTGGGACCCAAACATCTGTGAGGGAATTCTGCAGTGGCGTACCTGCGCGTTTGCTGGCGTCAAAGTCTTCATCAGCGCTACAGGGAGGTGCCTACTTACGAAGAACATCGATAGGTCAAACTACAGAACAAACTAGACTGAAAAGAAGTGAGGGCGTGCTGCCCAACATTTTCTTTCATGGAACTCGACTTCCTATTCCAGGGCACCTTTGTGGATAGGGTGTCTGGCCGTTTCATTTCTGATACTTTCCTTTGTAGACAACTTTAGACAACTGAGGAGAGCTTCACCAGTTAATTAGCAGCTAAGCAGTGCCCCAAACTTTCTGTCATCTCTTTCTGGGTCGTTAATAGGGATTCTAATTGAAATGGCCTGGATGAATCTAGTTGAGCCGTGTGTCAAAAGCCTCTGCGTCCCTCTATTCTGGTTGATAGGGGTTCCCAGTTCATGGGTCATGACCCAACCAGGCGGTATAACACGTACAACAACTCATGGCCTGTGAGGCCCAGCTTTCGAGGGCTGTTCAGAGCCACAATGGCCTGGCACGGCAAGGTCTCTTGGGGCTCCATTTTCGTTTGGAACAGATGGATTTTATGGCAATGTTCAGAGGGAACATATGGGAAACTATGGAAACACATGGGAAAATGAGGGTTTGACCCATTTGATTTAAGGATATAACTAACAATGGTACCATCTTTTTTGTACAAACTCATCATGAATGGACCTGAGATCCAGCATGTTGCACCGAAGATGGCAAACAAAAGCTCACAGCAGCGCTCCTTATGCAGCTGGCCCTTGGGGTTCTTTGCTTGATGCACTTCGTCCACCACCACACAGCCCCACCTGATTGAAAGCTTCTGAAACTTCTGAGTTTTGACAGTAAGAGACAGGCTGTCTGTTCCCCATGCCGAGCAAGACTAAATGCTGACGAAAAAGGCTTTTGATATTTCATCTCCGCAAAACTGTTTCGCCAGGAAACAGTGCTGAAAACTATGGAAAAGGATTTTTCGCTCCCTCCAAAGGTTTGATGCCACCTAAAAGGAAATGATCAAATCAGCACCTGCGTGAAAGTAAAGCCTCCGTGGCAGAAGGACCTCCTTCAGACCTCAGGACGGCACCGGCACTCAGCAAACCTGCACTTCAACTTCACTTAAGATTCACCGTCCAAAAGAGAAAATGAAATCTACACTTCAAGTCAAAGGTGTGGAACAATTCTTGATTGAACCAAATTTGAAGGTTGTGACGAATTGCGCAACAGAAGCAAAGGAAAGCACAGGGTGAGTCCAAATCTGGAACCAGCAGGACTTAGACCATGAAGATTCAAATTTGACTGGCAAAGCCCCAGCTGAACAACATTGACTCGTACTCAACCCCAATCTTCCATACAGTGACTATCAGTCTCAGTGAATGTATCTGCTTTCGGCTGGATGCATTCGCGCATCACATTTGTAATCCCCTACATGACCAAATTCTATCCTGCATGACCAAATTCTATCGGAGGACATTGGACATCAAACTTGCATCAATATTAGGGCCAGAATCTATGAGTGGGCAGGATTCGCATTCTACATGTTGATCTCCCACATGATGTTGCAAGACACAGCAGTGTTGGCGCCTTTCACGACACCAAGCGGCGGACCTGATGAGTAAGCCACGACTTGCAACCACCACCTCAGAACAAATCAGTCATTTCCAGTCTCTGATTGTTCAATTCGCAAAACTCCATATACAACGGAAGACACTATGCTTTGGATTCCCCAACAGTGATGTTTTTCTTGGATTGTCAGTGGGTGATCCAGAACATCAACCACAGATGTTGGACAGTCCCCTATGAGTCCTAAGCTCAAGGCGTCAGCCAGACCAGCTTCAACACCTGTTGGCATGGTCACCAAAAATGGATGCCATGATTTGTTGGGCCCCTGAAGATGGAGGAGAATGGAACAGTTTTGCAAACCTTCATGAATTGAATCAACTCCACAGTCCTCAAAATCTCTTTCAGCCCGAGGGTCGTTGCAACACTCGTTGTCGATTCGCCGCAGTAGATGGATTTGGTGTGAGCACCTGCAAGTTGCGTGAAATCAGAATACCTACATGCAGCACGAAACCAACAACCAGAGTTGTTTCGTATTGTTTCACTACGATAGTTCTGCCTACAGTGAAAATTGGATTTTGGATAGTTAACCTCCATCAAGATTGGAATTTGCTCCTTGTGTTCCAGGTCCAAAGAGTCTGATCTTGGCGCGGCCTCGACTGCAAAGGGGCCCCAACGAGTCAGCTCACGAGCCCAGTTCCGCACCAATGTGGGTGGACACACCACCAGAACGGTGCCAACTTCGCTGCCCTGCCAGATCTGCCAGCTGCACATGTTCTGCACATGTTCTGCAGAAAGTGTCTCATTGAGGATGTGGATTCCCCGTGCGCACCCCGAAAAGACCAGCTGCCAAACAACAAGCCACTTGCCTCAGCTTCAGTCTAAACTGTTTTCGGCTGATAGCCATCTGCAAAAAAAGATCCAAACCAGAGGTGATGCGTATTCAATTCAAATCTGCAAAGGAGAAATTCCTTGGACACTTTTGGCTTGTCATGTCTTGGTGCTGCACACAGTCTTCCCAAGGCCCATCTCGTCAGTGAGAAGACAGCCGCGATTCTGAGACCAAGGTTTTGAAATCAAACAGGAACCCATCGCAGGAAACACAGCAGTGAAAAACTCCAAGGGCACATTGAATGTTGAACAACCAACGAATAGAATGTGGCTGATGTTCTGCCTCTACGAAAAGTCTTTGGTAGAGCCAGCGCACTCCCTGGCAACAAAGTCAAAAACGCAAAAACATCCTTTTGCAAGGTTTTCCGGGAACACTCCAAGCGATTCCAAACCCGTGCCTCTCTTTGGTAGCCACGCAAACAGCTGGCCTAAGCAGATTGGTGGCTTGCAAACTGCCAGGAAATCGGGCTTTCAAGGAAGTTGCTCAGCATGGAGGACGATTGTCGGAACTGAAAAACTGAGATGCCCATAAAGCTGCAATTCTTATGGGAAATTTCTGGCTTTAAACTTTAAAGTATTGGCTGTGGGGCCTTTGGATGAATATTTACTTTCAAGGGATACAACACATTGATTGAGGTGGTGTTATAAAGGGATATATCAAAATTGGTACTGTTCCTGCCAGGATCTTTCGGACGTTGTGGGGCACTTGGGCCATCTGGCAATTGGTTCAGGCAGCTCGACGTCAGCAAGTTGAAGAGCACCTGAACATCGCATTGAACGAAACTGCAGCAAAATGAACAGGCAAATTGGGTGTGGCCATTGACACACATGGGCAGATTTGGCAAAGATGCAAGAACAGTATCAAGATGCATCAAGGAACCCCCAAAGTCAATACTATACCCAGGTCTTTGAAGGGACATGAGGTCACAAAAACGGTTCTCAAAAGCTATGCAATGCAAGAACATTTATCAACTGTTGCCCTTGTGTCTTGAGTTCTTGTAGCCCACTAGATGCCAATGAAATGTTTGCTCACCCTCTCTTCAAAAGCAACGTCTGCTTAGAAAATGTCTCTGTGCCTTCAGACCATTTTGCAGCCAATCCTTCGTCTGGGCCTTTGTGAAAGTCTTCAATTCAACAACTTTCTATCTTGCCCAACGTTTTGCATTCCGCAACTGCTTGGAAACACCGGTGGATATGACAACCATGCTGAACAAATGTCGGTATGAATCCAACTGCAAGTCTAGGTCAATGGCCGAGAAAAGATCTGAGTGATCGTTTCACTCCTGCAGAAAGAGAAATTGCCCATTGCAAAAGTCATTGCGATTTCGTGTCAGCTTTGGCACTGGACAATCGAGTCCTCGAGCACGGGAAGCTTCACCTGCACCGGGTTCTTTTGCGCCAGCTTCAGCTTGTTCAGCTCGTTCGGATCGTTCGGCGCGTTCGGCTTGTTGCACCTGCTCAAATGCAGCTTCCATATGAGGTCATCAAATCTGTGCAGAGGAACAAGGCCATAAAACTACAAAATGTCTTTAGGACAACTGGTTCGAATTGCACCATCCGGGACAAGAGCATTTTGTTGCTTCAAGCGTTTCTACTGATGTCAGCAATCTATGTTTGTCTGAAATTCATGGGACATCCCCAAAATCTCAGAAACATGTTTTCCTCCATTATTTGACGGCCTTAAATTGGGTGGATCCCCCTCATTCCTAAATCCTACTGTGACTGGTAATCTTCCATTATATCCCTGCATACATTAATTTTCATTGCGTTACACTGCGTTACATGGCATGACATTGCATAGCGTTTGCGTTGCGTTGCATTACATGACACATCTATAAAATTGCTGATGCTGTTTTTATGAAGCTGGTTGGGACCTCTGGCGACGCTTCCCGCAACGGCGCTGCCACAGGTGCTTCAATAGAACGCCTCTTTGGCGGGGACGTCTGCAGCCTGAGTTGGTCTAAACATGTTGGTTTCACCACGAAAAACACGGCTTTACTATCAACAAGTGGGGATTTGGTGATATTTCACAAGGACAAAATAAATTTTGTTTTCCTTCCTTTGGGGTTGCTCTAGTCTCAAAATGGTGGCTTTTACCGTCAGAATCGGATCTTAATTTGGAAAAGGGTGGACTTCTCCGCAATTCGTGGGCCTTTTCATCGGATTCTCTCAACCATGCGTTTTTTGGGCACATTATTTTGAAACAAACCATGCCAAGAACTTGCCCAAGACGACGTTCTTCTCTGTCTATCTCAAAACATCCGAGACCGATGATTTCTAAGCATCGTGCTCTTCTGCAGGGCGTTTCACTTGTGGCCTCAGGACTGAAACCAATTCTGAAAAGTGGTCCACCTACATGGCCATGGTAAGGAACAACAGGAACAACAGGAACATATCAGATCTTGAAAGAACCAAGGCCACATATTCTTGTGGTTTCAACGCCCTCATAGGGTTGAACATTGAACCATACTTGAAACCCCTATAGCGCCTATAGATACCTATAGCCAATCTTTCTCTGAGGCCTTGGCTCTGAAATTGATCTAACCTGCGCTGCAAGGCTGCAGCATGCGCAATGCTTCAATCATGGAGAATTTCTCCATGCTGGGTCAAAGCCCAGGTGTAGTGACAAACCCAAAACAATTAGCACATGGATGTTCATCTGTCAAACATTGGTTTTCTAGGTTTTGACCCAAATCCATTTTTCTCTCGCTTTCAAGATTCCTGAAGCATGCTGGGCCTCAACTTCTTTCGTTTCATTTTCGGCAGCTGATTCACTACCTGAGTTGCTGATGTCTTTGGGGCAGAAAGAAGCCAACAAAAAAACAAACCACCTCCACAAAATTATCAAAGGAAATGATTCAGCACACAACGCCCTGACGTTGAAAAACTTGTCTCCACCTGCCTATTCTGCTGAACTATGCTGTGTCTCTGAACCAAATTTTGCCAAGTCACTGTCTGGTTCCAATAGATTCAACGCCCCTGGCCGAGGCCTGGAAACTGGTGACCTGACCACAAGCACCAAAACTTCAGTAAACTAGTGAGAAAGAATGATTCCCTGAGTAAATCCCGAGTTTTTCTCTCTGGGTTCAACCTTTGTGATTATCCAAATGACCTCGGCGACGCGGTGTTTGCGGCTGGGCGTGCCCTGCATCTCGCCTGCACAGTGTGAAAATTCACAGCATAAATCACACTGCCCGCATTCTCTCGGACAATTTGAAGAGGGGAAGCTGTTGAGATCTCACCAAACCAAACTACAAGCCATCTTTGCCAAAACAGGATTCATCATAATCATTCACAAAATGGTAAATCTTTTTTCCTCTCAAGATGGACATCATCGACGAAGCTCCGGTGCGACTCATTGGTGCCTCTGTCCTTTGCCGCAACGCTGCAACTGCAGGTGGTGGGGATGGCTCCGCAGCGGGCACTGGCCCTGCAGCCCGGCTGGGCTGAGCACTCCGTGGAGGGCTTTCTGATTCGCTATCCTCCAAAATCTCCAAATTTGAAATGTGCAAATGGCTCGCAATTTCTGATGTTGACTCAGTCAGGTTGAAGGTGTCACCTGTCTAGACGATTGTAACATTTCTGAAGTTGTAGTCCTCGTAGATCGCCTTCCAGGCCTCTTTGGGCCTCATGGTGTGGTTTAGAGAGTTGAGCGGTAAATTGCTCAAACCTTCAATTTGTTTTAAGTGGCAAAATAAACTTGCAGTTTCACAGTGGTATTGCTCCCACTACACTTTCAAGAATATGGTTTTTGTTTGTTCATAACAGACTTTGAAGTAACTCGCAAGACTTGCACAAGACTAAAGGCTGCGTGCCTCGTTGGTGAGCTGTTCATGATCAGTGCAGGGACGGGTACACCGCTTGAAGACCTGAATGCAGACTTGGTCATGAAGTGGCGAATCGTGCCAAGACGATCCAAGGATGGAAAAAGAGTCGAATACTCCTACGCAAACTCTCACGCCATATTCAACATGAGATGTGCGTCTCTTCTAACCAATGCGTGTCCAACCCTCTTGGGATAGTTTACAACACTTGGCACAATTCTTCCCCACAATCAGAATATGCGGCGAGGTCCACATCAGATTGAGTGATCTATCCCCATATCACCTGTCAATGGACTCTGCTCCAAGAGGCACGTTTTGTCTATTCCACCTAAGAGCCTAAGAACCAATCACTACAACCAGAAATCAAAACCATCCACCAAGCCTGTGTTGCTGTCATCTTGGAGAAGCATTTGCACATTGCCATATCTCTTTTCAAAGACAAGCAAATTGTTGACACCCAGTCCGAAAAACGTTTGTGTTTTCATTTCATATTCACTTACACAACAAACCTGGACATTGAAGATGAATACAATGCCCCTCACATGATGATGATTTTTATTTCCAACTCCACTGTATTTTATTCTGGTTCGTTTGTCAGATTCCCATCCGTGTTGTTGATTAAAACCCTCATTTGGCAAAATTAATAACCTGATCCCCCTGCGAGCACCAACATATCTGATGCTCATTGATGTTCATTACGCCCATTCCAAAGGGAAAACTGCAGTCTTGAATAGTTTCTAAATGTTTTGACCCATGGCCATCTTACATGTCCATAGAATCCCCAAATTTTGGGGCCATTGATCTGTGCCAAGATGCCGAAACCCAAGCTCTTTGCAGGTTGGATTTGTACATCCGCATGGATATCATGGCTGGATTTGTGGTCTGCGGTTTTCACCACCATTTTGCGTCCCAAATGAGGGTTCTTGATACGAATTCAGGGGACACATCAAAGCATTGTTGGCTGAATATTTTTCAAAGGAAGGGTTTCCTGAGGGTTGATTTGTTGATTTTGATGCTCTTGGACAGTGAGGGATCAACTCGTAATTTTCCGCCTACGATGGTGAAACCTCCTGCATTCATGATCTAAATCAGACATTTTTTGTGCTCAAGTTCAGTTTAGGCTTTGAATACAAAACAGAGCGGCAACAACAGAGGGACCCGTCTCACAATATCGTCCACCAGGTTAGAATCCGCTCAACCGCAGGAAGGGAACACACATTGTCGCCGCTGGCAGTCAACAATGAGCTGATGGCATTCGTAAAGAAAACAGGACAGCAATGCGCTCAACCTGCTTGTTGCAACATTGCGGTGTAGTTGGCTGATCATCGACAAAAAACACAGCCTTGTAAGGTACATTAAATGCGATTAAATGTGTCAACCCTGCTGACAATGTGACCAACATGTGAAAAACACACGCAGAAAGCTTATTTCAGCATCTGCAGTCCCTTCTTGCTCTCAGAAACCTTCTCCTGGCCATGAGGATCTTTGATGAGACGTGAAACGCATTGTGCTGGAGTCTTTTGGTTCTTCAGCGTCCAGCCCGATTCAACATTGGGAAAACTGTGCTTGTGCACAAACTGTTAAATCCGCCAGCCTGCCGGCGTGTCTGATTGAACAGTCTTTGTCTGTATTGTGCTTGTGCTATTGTTATCCCGCTGCGTGCGTGTCCACCACTTCTTTCGTATACGATAAATGGCTGCCACTAAACGACTTGTGGTAATAACAGTGACTTACGGCTACTAAAGTGATCTGCGGCTACCTCTTCTTCTCCTTTCTTCCTTTACTTCTGTGGCATTCTTTCGTCAATCCAACCAACAATGACAAACCTGCGTATTTCCAAGTCTTCAACTGTGTGTTTTGCAGCTTTTCAACATGATCAACGCCATTAGTCTACACCGACCTGCTTTTACGTCAGCTAATTCTTACACCTAGCATGTCCTAGCATGCTTCTACACCAACGAGTTTTGTAGCGACAAATCTTTAACGCGCACATTGTCAAACAAATTTTCACCCGGATGACTGTTTAGCCACACCAGCTCTCGCACCAAAATATGCTTACATCATACATCTCCGTATCTGCTGCTACATCAGCCATCTGTTTTTTTTTACGAACAAGCCTTCCATATCACCTGCTTTTACGCCAGCCAGTTCTCACACAGACAAACAACACCAACCATAGAAAACCAACTTTACACCAAGCATCTTTTGCATCAAGCAGTGACATCGAAATTAGAACCAACTCAAGTGCTCCAACTGGGAGGTACTTAGCCCACCTGCTATGGCCAGCGGGCTTGCCCAAGGCAATTCAATAGTACCAAACATGCGCTCAAGGGAGTCACAAACTTATATATTCATGAATTCTCAAACGCAGACTTGTATTCTTGCTGTGGATGGACGGGATGAAGGTGATCTGGTCTTGATCACCGACAGGTAGTTTCCGCTGCAAGTCTTGAAGAAATACACGCCATAGTTCTTATTTGCCCAACGTTGACTCACGAATTTGCTTGCTTTTCCATCTTAGCATCTTGAAACTAAACGTCAAACAATACCTAAGGAAATCGAGCACATGTAAGAGATTCCACGAACTGGGCTGCGTAAATCTCTTCAGCTATCCAATCAACAAGTGGTGTCTGTGTGCCACGCTGTCGACACGTCGGAAAGCAGGAGCTGAAGACAGGCATGATTAGCAATTCACTCTGCAGTGAAGCATACTGAAAATGAACAAGCACATAGAAAGAGACGGGGTTCCTGAATCAAACGATTCTTGAAAACCATTGTATATAAACGAAATCTCCAATCTCCTTGAAGCACCAAAATCTTTGAAATCCACTTGGGGCCCTCTGGTCCACCAGCCCAATCCAAGTTTTCTAACAACCCCACTTGGCCCCACCTTCGGGTCAACGTCTCCTTTCATGCAAACCATCAAAAAAGAGTGCCAGCCTGGGCACCAGAAAGAAAGGGAAACGCAGCCCAGCAGTAAATGCCCAGCGGCTGAAAAGGATGTTGATACTCGAACAGACATGGGACTGGCAACAGCAATGGTCGAGCTAGAGCAACAAGCTCTTTTGATCAGTCGCTGTCAGCTCATGGCCCTTTTAGGGCATTTGTGTCCTCCAGCTTCATGCGCTGCTTCACGGATGTTTTCACCGAGTAATGACATTTGCCAAGCTTCGGCAACTTGATACATTAATAAAGTGATATAATTTTACAAACTGTGACAATAACATGTTCTTAACGACTCTGTGCAGTCTCCTCAACTGTCACTTTGTCGATTGCCTAACGAAACGTGGCTTGTCCCGTTTCTCCTTCTGCAACCTCTTGTTCTGCCCATCAGTGTCATCCATCAGTAGCAGGTCCTGTCCCACTTTTCTTTGTCCGTCCCGATGGGTACTCATCGAAGACACCCACGTTGAATACTCGGTTGCAAAGCATGCTTCACATCTTTCAACCAGCACAGTGAAATTCGTCGTTTGTTGCATACGCTGCAGACTCTGCCACCAAAGCAGCACTTGATGAGCTTGATGAACCGTCTCTGAGTACCGCCTCATCTTCCTTTTCATCGAGGTAAACTCTGTCCATGCAGTTGCTGCAGCCACACCAGCTGTGCATAAAGCACACCAACGTGACTCACCAAAGAATACCAAGATCGTGAGCAGCGCTGATGCAAATGCCGCTCCAATTTGGTGCAAGGTGTGCTGCCGGGCATATATCGGCAAGCGCCGTTGGTAAAATTGAACATGAGATTGAAATCGAAGAGCCAGATACTCCCGAGACGTCAGTGGTGAATAGTGATCATCCACAATGCCAGCATCATTCGATTGCGCAGCTCCCTTCCATGCTGCCCCTTGGTATTGTCCATGCTTGTAGATTTTGACGGAAGTTGGTGCCCGGCTGAAACTGAAAGTGGAAAGAAATGCACTCTCAGATATCCCGGCTGACTTCAACACAGAATCCTCGGTGACACTAAGAAAATGGCTAAGGGTTTCTTCGGCGGATTCCACGTAATCTGACATCATATCCCTTTTGTACACACCAGCGGAAGATCGGAATTTCCAAATCTCAGCCTCCAAGGTCAGGGCAGCAGCACGCAGCTGCTGCCATTTGGTGGTAGGATCTATGAAAGCCATGAGGGCAGACGTGACCCCAACACTGACAGATAAGCCTAGAACAATGTAGTTTGTGGTAGCTTCAGGCATGGCATCTGGCACATTCATGTTTATGACCGTCAAAACTGTGATGGCGTAACCTGTCAGCAGCATGACAGCATAGGATATTTTGGCAACCCATTTCATTTGCGAGGCCACATGATGATAAACATCCACATCGGCCCAAGCTCGCTGAAGCACTTGACAGCTGGTCAAACCAACCTTGGGCACTCGCCTATCCACGTTCACAAGCATCAGCACTTTCTCAATCCGTGTCAAATCCAGCAAATTTGCAGAATGGGTCAGAGGAGAACCTAATATCTGCAAAAAGACGCCCTTGATGTCTGGAGAGTGAGGGAGATGGCTCCTTCGACGAAACTTGCCATCAAATTGCAAGCAGTCCTCTTTTAAACATGAAAAAATATATTGCTTGGCATCCTCCAAATCTGCTTCTGGAGCGACTTGAAGGATTCTCTTGAAGAGAGCTCCACCCTTCATGCCATGCTTCACACAGAATGGTGTGCCTGTGAAGGAGGTGATCTTCTGGAGGTTCTCAGTTGTCAAGCGCAGGAGACTGTAGTGCTCAAGGAACTCATCCAGCTTTTGCTTGGAGTCGCATCGAAGAAGCTACCCGACTGTTCGAAGGAGGATGTTTTTGAAATGGGTCTTTGGCAACTCACTGACATCCCAGTTGGGCTGAGTCAATGTGGTCTTGTCACACATCATAGTCAGAAAGCCTTCTACCAGGCTTTCAGCCAGAGAGCGTGGAACATCTTGGTACAAGATGGAGGTATTATCTTCAGTGGATTCCAGGGATGCATCATTCAAAAACATCTCTTCCTCAAAGGTTTCAACTTGTCGCCAAAGGGGTATGCGATTGTCTTTAGCAACCCGATCTTGAACATGTTTTCCGATGCCGGCTACAGAACCGAGCCGTGTACGGTGAATTTGGCTCCGCTGCAGGAGGCTAAGCAGTGCTTGATGTAAGAAAGCCAAGGTGGATGTGTTGTAGAAATTGCCTGTCCCCTGCTGAGCCAGCTCATCGTCCAATTCGGACAAATGTGAAATCGCATCTTGTACACTTTGGATAGGTCTCCTTGGGGGATCTCTTGAATCCAGAAGCAGCAAAGGTATGCCACGGGCCACGTGATCAGCAAAATTGTGAAGACCTCTGTATCCCCACTGCAGCTGCAGAGTTGCGACCCCAAAGCCAGGAATCTGGCTGGATAACATCGCCTGTATCAGCCTAGAGCGGAGGACATGGAGAGGTGACCAGTCTCTTTTCAACTCTTTTTCATCGTTGCTGACACAATCTGCAACAATGTAGTGCATACAACCATTTGGAGCATCCATATAGTGGTTATAAAACATGCTCTCGTCTCCTTTTGTTTTCTTCAGGACATACCACATTTCATCCTCGTGTTTCCTCCAATTCTTCGATGCCTTTCGTAGCTGGAAGGCAACCGTGTCTGGATTTTTGCAGGACAGCAGTAAATGCGGAGCCTCCTGGAAAGCTAGGACGTAAAAACCGAGATTGCCTTTGCGTCTTTCGGCCTCTGCGGCGCAAAGTTGGCCAAATGCATGTGAAAGACTGCACGCACTGTTCGACACAATGACCAGGGCATTGTGTTGCCTGGCCAGCGGAATCAAGCTCTCTGTCAGAAAAGTCTGAATTTTGTATTCCGCGTGACGAAGCCCGTTTAAGCCCTCTGTCTCTGACACAAAGTAATGCATCAGGTTCACATCTTCGCTTTGCAGGCCGCAATCGGTCCAATGATGCTCGATCAAAGGGCTTCTCAAAGATTGGCCCAAACCAGCTGCAGTGGAAGACACCAATTGGATAACAAGCTTTGGCCGAGGGTAGAAATCCAAGCCGGACATGATTTTGTCGATGTTGTCGAAGGGAAGCAATCTTGCCTGCTTGTTTGACAAGAACAAAAGTTTCAGTTTCAAGTGAGCTCCACCTATTTCGACACCAACATTGTCCACAAGTCCCGGTTCTCGATTTGGAGACGTTCAAGCTCAGCTCTGGTGGAGGCATCTCTGGTTGACTCCGCTTCGAAATCCTGCCAAGCTTGCAAATCCATCTGATGAACAGGAGGGTCAACGAGTGCATCAGGTCTATATGGTGCAGGGATCTTTGGCAACGGCGGCATATTCTGAAGTTCCTCAATGGTGATCCCTGCAAAGCTGTGGTCTGCAGGGACATCAAGCAGGGGCTGATCTGGATTCAGCTCCTCCCTGGAGCTGAAGGTCCATTCCGGTTTGGGCTCATCACCATCTGCTCCCTGCGGCCAATGCGGGAAGACATCCTGGGTGCTTTGGGATGGAGCAGAAGGCTCAACTTTTTTCGCAATTTTGTTGCGAACTACACGGGTTCGCGCAGTTTTGACCTTCTTTGGGAGGTCAGGTCCAGGCGGCTTCACATCGCTTCTCTTCATGGCAAGTTGCAGACTCAGCTGACATTTTGCCGACTGAGATCTTTTACACACTTTTAGAACTCATGGGCACAAACAAGATAGATGGTAAATTCTGTGCAAGAAATCTGGCACCTGTATGAAAAAACCTGAATTCATGGCCCATGCGGGGGGCTTCGATTTTAATGTTGGATTAAACACACTGTTCAAATGATAAGCGTCATGAGCTTGGTCGGACTTGAGGCTGATGAGGCTTCAATGTCATTGTCAAGATGCCTTGACTTGATCCATGTGACACGGCCGGCAGAGATTCCTGAGCTTCGGAGTTGCTGTATAAAATCCCGTCATCTCCAGGGATCTTCAAGGTTTGAAAAGCGCTTCCAGAAGACATACACATCAAGAAACCGGCCATGCAAATGCTGCTGATCCACGCAGTGTCGTCTTTCTGTCATTGTCTCACACAGTCTTACTTGCCCTCGTTTCAAGTGCGGTATGACTGACAGCTTGCCATCGACTGGAAGTAGCGACAGAGGCCCGCGCACTCCGCCCTGTAGACGCTTCTATGCCTATCCCAACTTAGGCCGATGATGATGGAACCGGGAAGCGGACAAAGCACAGGCTGGAATCGCAAATGTCAAGGGTTTGCCATAAGAATAGAACAGCATCAAATGGGAACCTGCATAGCAGAATGACATCATTCTTGATTAAAAAAATAAGGATCACTGAGACTAGGTGAGGGGGTGTGCCCCAATTCAGGTATCAAACATTGAACGCACGAAGCATGCACTACTCCAATGTATCAAATGTGAAGCTGCCACACGTGCCCCAAAAAAATTGTTTAGTCCATAGCCACACACTTGGAGACAATAGCCAGAACTGCTCAAGTTGGAAGACACAGTCTATTTTCATGGATTAAACACATACGTTCCTGGCCCCTACCAACTATGAAATTGGCAACGGTTGCAAACACTTGGGCTACATAGAAGTTCGTTGGGATGTCAAACCCAGTTACAAATAGCAGGGGTCCATCGCTAAAAGACTTCTAGGGGCTACTTCCTCCATGCCAGCTTTGAATGGCGCCTCCCAAAGTATGGCTGGCAACATCCTCAAACTTCTGGCTGTCACAAATCCTGCTGAAGCCGTGCGTGGCGGACATGTCTTTGGCATCCAAAAACTTGTGAACTCGGGCTAGCCATTGTGGGGACACACGAAATGGAAATAACTCAAGCCCATCTTTTTTCACCGCCTGCCAGGTGAGGGTCTCTAGATTTAAAAAAAGGTGTCCGCTCACTCACTCACCTCCTTCACTCCTTGCGTCGCCCTCCTTCTGCCAGCTTGTCGTGACTATGGGCACCAACGGGCCTGGATGTCATAGCAAATACGAGCTTAAGCAAGTGGAGCACTCTCGTTCCAGAAACTTATGGCGAGCTCCATGGCAGTCTGGGCACACACACACACACACAGACACACGGACCCAAGACCTATCGCGAGCACCAGCTCAATCTGGGCACCAACGGACCCGAACGTATGCCACAAAGAATGTCAGAATAGGTGCCAGAAAGAGTGGCAAATAGAATGTGAGAATATATGCCAAAAGGAATGGCAGATAGAATGTCAGAGTATATGAGAGAAAGAATGCCAGATGGAATGTCAAATAATCTGTCAGTTGGAATACCAGATAGCATGCCAAATAGAATGTCAGAATATATGTCAGATGAAAAGCCACATGGAATGCCAGATAGAATGCCAGTTAGAATGTCAGAAGATGCTAGATAGAATGCCAGAAAGGATGCCAGATAGAATGTCAGAATATGTCAGATAGAATGTCACTTGGTGGGGATCACTCGAAGGCAGTACTCCAAATCACGAAGAATTGGCAACTTTTGTGACTGGGTACAATCGATAGTACCTAGGCCGTACCATTCCTAGGAGGCATTGCCATTGGTAGATCCGAGAAAAAGGTGGTGGAATCGAAACTAACATTTTTTTCGATTGTCACTGAAAAGAAGTATCCTGAGAAAGAAACGCATACGACGATTGATGCTAACTTGGATGAAAACAACACCAAAATCACGCCGGAGGCTTTGAACCCCTGAGGGCACAAAATCAATGCAACTGAAAATGTTCGCGAGGTGGAAATTGCCCACCACCGCTATTGCAACCTACGCGGCATCAACTCTGAGTCTCCATCAAGTGCGGGCTCAAGGCAGCTTTGAAAACGCCCATCAAAACATGTCAACAAATGTGCTAATATACGATGGAGTATTTGCGAGCACTCCTTATTGGACTCTAGAAACATTGAGAGTACACGTCTGAATGCGATAAAACATTGAGGCGCCTGCCAAATCCTCTTGAAACGTGTGTGCCTTGGGTAGCGTGTTTCTGCTGTTTGAATGCAAGGCAAATATCTGTGGGGAAGTGCTACTATGTCCAAAACTTCCGGATATTCGAAATTCCACAATGCAAACTTTCCACAAACTCGAAGTATAATAGTTAAATCAACAGAACAGGACGATGATACCCAAGATTTGCATGAACGGTTCCGGGCTCACAAGGATACTCAAGCAGGAACAATGTCATGTACTTGGAGAAAGTATTCCCCTACAACTAGACAAACTCTTATCGCACCGGATTTCCATCACTTTTCCATATTGTGGGAGTCCTTGTGCAAGGTGCCGCCACTTGTTCTACTTGATGCGCTGGCAATAAAATCTTGCTGGCACCAAACCAACAATATTTCCTTCCAACCAAGCGACAGCGCTTTGTATCGTCTCCGGCCATTCAAGTCCTGCGAGAACATGATGCACATCCATGGACACATGTAAGAACTGAAAAATCAACACGTTTTCACTTCAAAACCCGTCTACTTTCTGTCAGAAATTTCACCCCAATACTTGGCAGTATTGGTAGTCCTGTGAAAAATGTTGGGCCAGTTCCCCCTGATGGTGTTTGATGTGAAAACCTTGAACTGATGAAACGCGTTACAAAACTGTAGTACCAGGTGCGCACTAAGCAACAACGCATAAAACAAAACTGATCAATGGTCAAAGTGAAAAAATACCAGACCGAAGATCCTAAATGAGGGCACAACTGACAATGTCAGGTGAAATTGAGAAACAACGTTTTATATTGCATGGGCAAGACGCATATCAAAAATAAAAAATCAACCAAGCACGAGTCGCCAAACCTGTTCTCCGAAGGCTGAACTTCCTGTTCCTGGCCGTTGTGCCCCACACGTCACATGCATTGCCCCAAACCGTGTCAAATTTGGTCGGGGTACCAAACAACATCAGTATCAAACCGCATGGTTCACCTGTACCAAAATTTGGTCTGCAAACTCATGACGCACGAGTGGCTACACAAACATGCGCCGACCATGCTGTGCAATCTTGCTGTTGCGTTGCCTGATTGATGATTGCTTGGGGAAAATGGAGCCAACAAAATGTTTGAAATTAGGCCCTCTTAGTGCATGGCTCAATTTGTTTCATTATACCCTGGTCTGCCCATTCATGGCCTACTCCAGAACTGCTCGAAAAATTTTAAGAAAGAAACTTCCTTGTTGGAGAGATTGCGGAAAACAGAGGAAGAGTAGGCTAGGGACGGGAAGAGAATAGCAGACAAGAGGAAAGCAGGGAAGAGAAGAGAAGCGAAGAGGAGAGACTAGAAGAGAAGTGAAAAGACCCGCGGAGCGCAACTCTCGCGTCACTTTGTGCTTATTGGATCGCTCTCGTTGTGGCGCGGGTGCTCGTTTTGATATCGCTCGCGCAACCCTCTCGTCACTTTGTGCGTGTCAGATCGCTCTCGTTGTGGTGCGGTGCTCATTCTGATATCTACCCAGCAACCCTCTCAGCACTTTGTGCGTGTCACGTGGCTCTTGCCAGCGGTGCTCATTTTGATATCGCTCGCGCAACCCTCTTGTCACTTTGTGCACCGTGGAGGGCTCTCATTGTGGCGCGGCGCTCGTTTTGACATTGCTCATGCAACCTTCTCGGCACTTTGTGCGTGTCAAATCGCTCTCCGTCATGGTGGCGCGCTGTAAAGGAGAAATTGTACAGAGATCTGCCAAGAGATCTCCCACAGAGATCTTGCAAAGGGATCTCCTATAGGGATCTTGCCAAGAGGCCTCTTATCAAAGGAAGTTTCGTAGAGAAACTCCGAGTTACGGACTTTCACATTCTCACTAGCCCAAAGGTCATTGTGTCAGGTTGGCATGTGCCTGAAGTAGAGTTGGAGCTCAATAGCTAGTAGTCCAAAAGGTCATTGTGTCAGGTTGGCATGTGCCTGAAGTAGAATTGGAGCTCAATAGCTAGTAGTCCAAAAGGTCATTGTGTCAGGTTGGCATGTGCCTGAAGTAGAGTTGGAGCTCAACAGCTAGTAGTCCAAAGGTCATTGTGTCAGGTTGGCATGTGCCTGAAGTAGAGTTGGAGCTCAACAGCTAGTAGTCCAAAGGTCATTGTGTCAGGTTGGCATGTGCCTGAAGTAGAGTTGGAGCTCAATAGCTAGTAGTCCAAAGGTATTGTGTCAGGTTGGCATGTGCCTGAAGTAGAGTTGGAGCTCAACAGCTAGTAGTCCAAAGGTCATTGTGTCAGGTTGGCATGTGCCTGAAGTAGAGTTGGAGCTCAACAGCTAGTAGTCCAAAGGTCATTGTGTCAGGTTGGCATGTGCCTGAAGTAGAGTTGGAGCTCAGTAGCTAGTAGTCCAAAGGTCATTGTGTCAGGTTGGCATGTGCCTGAAGTAGAGTTGGAGCTCAGTAGCTAGTAGTCCAAAAGGTCATTGTGTCAGGTTGGCATGTGCCTGAAGTAGAGTTGGAGCTCAATAGCTAGTAGTCCAAAGGTCATTGTGTCAGGTTGGCATGTGCCTGAAGTAGAGTTGGAGCTCAATAGCTAGTAGTCCAAAGGTCATTGTGTCAGGTTGGCATGTGCCTGAAGTAGAGTTGGCGGCTCAGTTGCTGCAGATTGTATTGGAACTGCTACATCAAGGATGAGATTTGAACGTTAGGATTTGCACGAAACATTATGTTTTTTCAGGTAAACGGAGGTTCCATTGCGGTGAAAAGTTNATTGGAACTGCTACATCAAGGATGAGATTTGAACGTTAGGATTTGCACGAAACATTATGTTTTTTCAGGTAAACGGAGGTTCCATTGCGGTGAAAAGTTGGCTCGCGCGCGCGACGGTCTTAGGCGTCGTCGTTTTTGGATTCGGATCTAGCTCGAACGGCGCTGGCAATGGGAGTAAGGCTCTCNGGCGTCGTCGTTTTTGGATTCGGATCTAGCTCGAACGGCGCTGGCAATGGGAGTAAGGCTCTCGAGGTGACTTTTTTGTTTCTCTGTTGACGCTGTGCTATTGTGTTTTGCATGTCTTGTTGTGCTTTGTGCATTGGAACTGCTGCATCAAGACAAGTTCTTGTGTAGCAATGTGTTGCGATTAGATGGTGTTTTGCAAGCCAGTGTTGGCAGTTTGCATTGGAACTGCTACATCAAGGATGAGATTTGAACGTTAGGATTTGCACGAAACATTGTGGTTCCGTTGCGGTGAAAAGTTGGCTCGCGTAGCGACAGTCTTAGGCGTCGTCGTTTTTGGATTCGGATCTAGCTCGAACGGCGCTGGCAATGGGAGTAAGGCTCTCGAGGTGACTTTTTTGTTTCTCTGTTGACGCNGGCGTCGTCGTTTTTGGATTCGGATCTAGCTCGAACGGCGCTGGCAATGGGAGTAAGGCTCTCGAGGTGACTTTTTTGTTTCTCTGTTGACGCTGTGCTTTTGTGTTTTGCATGTCTTGTTGTGCTTTGTGCATTGGAACTGCTGCATCAAGGCAAGTTCTTGTGTAGCAATGTGTTGCGATTAGATTGTGGTTTGTAAGCCAGTGTTTGCAGTTTGCATTGGAACTGCTACATCAAGGATGAGATTTGAACGTTAGGATTTGCACGAAACATTGTGTTTTTTCAGGTAAACGGGGGTTCCGTTGCGGTGAAAAATTGGCTCGTGCGCGCGACGGTCTTAGGCGTCGTCGTTTTTGGATTCGGATCTAGCCCGAACGGCGCTGGCAATGGGAGTGAGGCTCTCAAGGTGCCTTTTTTGTTTCTCTGTTGACGCTGTGCTATTGGTTTTGCATGTCTTGTTGTGCTTTGTGCATTGGAACTAACTGCTGCATCAAGGCAAGTTCTTGTGTAGCAATGTGTTGCGATTAGATGGTGCTTTGCAAGCCAGTGTTGGCAGTTTGCATTGGAACTGCTACATCAAGGATGAGATTTGAACGTTAGGATTTGCACGAAACATTATGTTTTTTCAGGTAAACGGAGGTTCCATTGCGGTGAAAAGTTNGCGGTGAAAAGTTGGCTCGCGCGCGCGACGGTCTTAGGCGTCGTCGTTTTTGGATTCGGATCTAGCTCGAACGGCGCTGGCAATGGGAGTAAGGCTCTCAAGATGACTTTTTTGTTTCTCTGTTGACGCTGTGCTATTGTGTTTTGCATGTGTTGTTGTGCTTTGTGCATTGGAACTGCTGCATCAAGGCAAGTTCTTGTGTAGCAATGTGTTGCGATTAGATGGTGTTTTGCAAGCCAGTGTTTGCAGTTTGCATTGGAACTGCTACATCAAGGATCAGATTTGAACGTTAGGATTTGCATTTTGGAGATGCAATTTCTGGCGCTGTTGTGCGTAGTGCTATTGTGTTTTGCAACTCAGTGTGTGTGCAAATCGCATTGTAATGGCTGCGTCAAGGTTCCTCGGAGCGNGTTGTGCGTAGTGCTATTGTGTTTTGCAACTCAGTGTGTGTGCAAATCGCATTGTAATGGCTGCGTCAAGGTTCCTCGGAGCGACGGCTGCGTGCGTAATACTAAAGTGTTTTTGCAGCTGGACATCGCAAATCGTATTGGAATGGCTGCATCCAGGCTCCGACGGTGACTTGTCAGCAGAATTTTTCCATTTTGGCGCTTGTGATTTTCCTATAAAAAAAATTCAAAATGGGTTGTGCGTAGTGCTATTGTGTTTTGCAACTCAGTGTGTGTGCAAATCGCATTGTAATGGCTGCGTCAAGGTTCCTCGGAGCGACGGCTGCGTGCGTAAAACTAAAATGTTTTTGCAGCTGGACATCGCCAATCGTATTGGAATGGTTGCATCCAGGCTGCGATGGTGACTTGTCAGCAGAATTTTTCCATTTTGGTGCTAGTGATTTTCGTATTAAACGTCTTATTAAAAAGTTCAAAATCGTGCTTTTTTCGGCTTTGGCGTCGAGATTCAAGTCTTGGAGCTGCAATTTCTGGCGCTGTTGTGCGTAGTGCTATTGTGTTTTGCAATTCATTGTTTGCAAATCGCATTGTGATGGCTGCGTCAAGGTTCCTCGGTGTCACGGCTGCGTGCGTAATACTAGTGTGTTTTTGCAGCTGGACATCGCAAATCCCATTGGAATGGTTGCCTCCAGGCTGCGATGGCATCGTATTGGAATCTCTGTGTGTGAAAGCTCCTTTCTGTACGAGTTCCTTTGTGTAAAATCTTCTCTGTGTGAAAGCTTTTCTGTTTAAAAAATTCTTTGTGTAAAAGGTTCTCTGTGCAAAAGTTTCTATCTGTAAAATCTTCTCTGTGTGAAAGCTTCTGTGTAAAAGCTTCTCTGTGTAAAGAGTTGTTTGAGAAGAACTGGCCTGCGAAGAGCGGTGAAGAGCTTAGAAGACCTGCGTTGAGACAACCTGAGAAGAATTCAGATGACATTTGAAAAGATGAGAACAGTTGTGATCAGCTGAGAAGAGTTGAGAAAAGAAGAGAAGACATGAGATGAAATGAGCTGAGATGAAATGAGATGAGATGAGCTGAAAAAATACATTGAGAAGACACGACATGAGATGAGATGAGCTCAGATGCAATGGACCATGTCCGAGAATAGCTGCACCTGNATGAGATGAGATGAGCTGAAAAAATACATTGAGAAGACACGACATGAGATGAGATGAGCTCAGATGCAATGGACCATGTCCGAGAATAGCTGCACCTGAAAATAGTTAGATGAGCTGAGAAGAGATGAGATAAGCTCAGATGACATTCGAAGAGATGAGAACAATTGTGATCAGCTGAGAAGAGTTGAGAAAAGAAGAGAAGACATGAGATGAAGTGAGATGAGATGAAATGAGATGAAATGAGCTGAAAAAACATTGAGAAGACACGGCATGAGATGAGACGAGCTGGGACGCATTGGGCCATTTCCGAGAATAGCTGCGAGACGAGATTGAAAGCGGCCAGAAAAGGTGAGAAAAGGTGGGAAGAGGTGAGAATCGTTCCAAGAAAGTCGAGAGGAGATGGGAACACTGAAGCAAGATGATGACGAGTCTGCTGAGCAGAGTTGCGACGCCGTGATTCCTCGCGCCAGCTCCTATAGGCAAAACTTGTGTTTCGATCCTATAGTCTTAAGCTTCTCTACTTTTGGAAACTTCCGCCACCCGCCTCGTGCGGGTTTTACTTGTAGAGATCTTGTACAGAGATCTCCGTAAAGATCTGGCACAGAGACCTTCTACAGCGACCTTGCCAGGCGATCTCTTTTAGAGACCTTGTACAAAGATTTTGCCAAGAGACGTGTTATAGAGACCTTGTGCAGAGAGCTTGTCTAGAGAAGCCTTACAGATCTTGCGCGGAGATCTCTTGTAGAGACCTTGCGCAGAGATCTTGTAATTGTACAGGGATCTCTTGGTGAGATCTTGACAAGTGACCTCTTAAGTACACCGTGTGCGGATCTTGTATAGGGATCCCTGCCAGTGACTCACCGCAAAGATCTTGACGAAGGAAGCCTACATAGGACATAGGATCTCTTGCGCAGGAGCTTCTACAGAGATCCGGCCCGGGAGATCTTACAGACAATCTATCACAGAGGTCTTCACAAAGTGAACTTGCAGAATCTAGACTGGCATCTCTTCCTCATGCTCTTTGCAGCACTGCTTGGGGTCTCTTGCCAGGATAACATGTCCGCTTTGGCGCCGGGAGAACTAGACTTGCTCTGCCCCTGCGCTCTGGTCCTATTGTGTTTGACCAAGAGCAAGAGATGTCAGTTGAAAGAGACGGCAAGAGAAAGAGATACAAAGAATTAAAGGACCGGATAACCCCACATGTCTACTTCTTCCAATAAGTAGCAACGGAAAGGTGCAGACGGCACGGGAAAAGCGGAAGCGTGAAAGGGAATGTGTGCAAAAGCTGTGGGTGACAGAGTTGTATGTGTAAAGGATTCGTTTGTGAAAGGGATGTGGGTGGAAGAAGGCATCAGGGGATGGACACGGAAACAAAGAGAACGGCAAAAGCGTGAAGGTGCCGTGCAATGCCAGATTGCACTAGAGAGTGGCATGATTGTATCTGCGTATGTGTGTGCGTGTCCGTGTGGATGTGTGTGGGTGTGTGGACGTGTGTGTGCGCGTGTGGATGTCTGTGGGGTGTGTGGATGTATGTGTGTGTGTAACATCTGAAGAGATGTAAAACTTCTACCTTGATTCTTCCAATTTGCAGGTGACCAATGCAACTTGGAATGCAATGTGGCTAATTGTCTTTTTGTTCCCCACATCTTTGTGTGGAGTTCTTGTTTTTTGTTGTGCATCCCGCCGCGTCCGCTCCCAGCCGCGTCAGCTCACACACAACTTGACCACACACAACTTACCTACACACAACTTACTCACACACAACTTACTCACACACAAAACTTACCAACACACAACTCGACCACACACAACTTACTCACACACACAACTTGACCACACACAACTTGACCACGCACAACTTACTAACACACAACTTACCCACACACAACTTACTCACACACAACTTACTCACACACAACTTACTCACACACAACTTACTCACTCACAACTTGCTCACACACAACTTGCTCACACACAACTTACTCACACACAACTTACCCACACACACACACAACTTGACCACACACACAACTTACTCACACACAACTTCCCCACACACAACTTACCAACACACCACTTACGCACACACAACTTACTCACACACAACTTACCCGCACAGAACTTACTCACAGGCGTGGCGCTTGGCGACATGAACCTTCACTTTGTGTGGCAGGCGTGGCACTTATGGCACTCTCAGCTGGCTCTTGTGATCTTGGTTCCCACGGGCGCCGGGTCACTTTGCGTGGCAGGCGTGGCACTTGGCGACATGGGCTTTCACTTTGTGTGGCAGGTGTGGCACTTGGCGGCATGAACCTTGACTTTGTGTGGCAGGCGTGGCACTTATGGCACTCAGCTGGCTCTTGTGACGCTCTTGGTTTCGCGGGCGCCGCGGCACTTTGCGTGGCAGGCGTGGCACTTGGCGACATGGATAATCACTTTGTGTGGCAGGCGTGGCAGTTATGGCGCTCAGCTGGCTCTTGTGACGCGCTTGGTTCCCGCGGGCGCCGGGTCACTTTGTGTGGCAGGCGTGGCGCTTGGCGACATGGACTTTGACTTTGTGTGGCAGGCGTGGCGCTTGGCGACATGAACCTTCACTTTGTTTGGCAAGCGTGGCGCTTGTGTCACTCAGCTGGCTCTTGTGACGCGCTTGGTTCCCGTGTGCGCCGGGTCGCTTTGTGTGGAAGGCGTGGCACTTGGCGACATGGACTTTCACTTTGCGTGGCAGGCGTGGCACTTGGCGACATGAACCTTCACTTTGTGCGGCAGGAGTGGCTCTTGGCGACATGACCCTGATCCCAGTTCTCGGCAGGACGTTGGTAAGATTCCCAGCTGGAATACTGGTTGTGGGAATAATCCGTGATGGGACGTTTGTTGTAGCCCTAGGGTGGTGGAATGACGATGGGAGTCATCCCAAGCGTTGGCAGAGCTCTGGAGTAGTCTGTGATGGGACGGGGTTGGAATCCCAGGTGGTGGCAGGACGTGGGTATTCATCCCACGTGGTGGCTGGGATAGTCCCACGTCTTGGAGGGGCGTAAGTGGACTTCGCGAAGATGAGCTTGAGGATGAGTTGGCCGCTCCTGTGGTGAGCGCGAGCTGAGTCGAAGAGATGCTGGTGGGTCAGAAGCAGACCGACGAGGTCGAGATCGGCGATGGATCGATGCTTGGGAAGGCTACGATGGCGGGAAAGCGACCGTTTATCCTCTGCATACCGACGGTGTCGGTGTGATGATCGATAGGCCGAACGGGTAGTGGATCAACGTGGCCTGGTCAGCGGAGGACGAGCAGAGGAGGAGGGAGCAGCAGGGACCTCCGGTACTGGAAGGTCTAAGGGAAGCGATGAAGGAGGAGCAGGTGGTGGTGTCATTGAAGGGGCCGGCAAAGCAGCCTGTGCGGCGTGTTGGAGAGACTCCTTGCAGGCAGCCGCAATTTGTGAAGCTACATCGGTGGCATCCAGGGGTGATGCAGTAGAATGCGTAGGAGCTGGAGCAACAGGAGGAGGTGAAGGTGTAGATGGATACGGCTCCGGTAGAAGAGTCTGTGGAATGTTGGAAGGTGTCTGCTGAGGTGGAGGGTTAGGCGTGGGTGGATGTTGGGACAATAAGTTGGCCTGTTGTTGCAGCAGCAGTTGGATCTGAGCCTGAGACTGAGTTTCCAGCAAGTTGGCTTGTTGGAGTTGTTCACGAATAACTGGATCTGCTCCACAGCTGGGATAAACGTTGCCTTGAGCAGGTAGTCCCGTTGGTGCCATGGAGGTCATCATGGGAGATCCCGAAGGGTTCATCATTGAAAAGTCGCCGTACTGACCAAAAGTGGAGGGTTGCATTCGAGAGTTGAACATTGGTTGGCCTGAAGGGAAGCTGGATGTTCCATGGGGCATCGTAGGTAGGGTGCTGTAGGTGAAGTAGTAGACTGCTGATTCCAGGCTCGTGGGTTCCAAGAAAACGGAAACATGTTGCAGCACTGCGGAAGTGAGGCACGGATGGGGTCAGGTGTAAAAAAGTATCACATTGTCAAGCTGCACTCTAGTACATACATGCAGTATCGTGATAAGGCTCAAGGCCTTCTGCTGTCAAATGGAAGTTGGACAAGCGTCCCATTCACGGCTTACAGTGGCAACTGAATTACATGCACAATTGAGCCTCACCAGAATACCAACAAACTGCAAGCATGGGCTGTAGCCTGTCATACATGTTGCAAGCTGAATCGATCAGTCAGTCTCCTGAGCAAAGCTGGAAAAGGAGGTTGTTTCCCAGTTCTCTCACAATAAGTGGCGATGCCCCGAACAGCGGCCTGCTGTTGAACCAAGGTGACGATCGACTGAAAAGCCACCAAAAAATGGTGAGGCCAGGGACCGCGGCCAGCAGTTTCAACACACACTCTCTCGACCGACGGGTGAGAAGAGGAAAATGGCCAACTGTTTCACTTTACTTAAACGAACAACTATTGCTAAAAGTGTAAATTCCACAGTCAAGCCGAAGGTTCCGGCAATTTACCTGGAAAGGTATTCCCCAAAGGGCTCATGCCACCATGACGGAATCCAACATGAGTAACACACTTGAGCAGAACAGTCATTTCGAATTGGGTAGCTAGAGTGCATCGCACGTGCAAAAACACCTCAGTAAACGTGACCGGACTGGGAGCAGTGAAGTGAGTGAGTTTNTTTCGAATTGGGTAGCTAGAGTGCATCGCACGTGCAAAAACACCTCAGTAAACGTGACCGGACTGGGAGCAGTGAAGTGAGTGAGTTTCGGAGGACGTCGCCACGCCCGAAGCTGAATAAATAAACCAGAATATGAAGTGCAGATTGCGGAAACCATGCAGGTCGAAAAAAGTCTACAATAAGCCATCGTCAAAGTTGAAAATAGTCGGTGTAGGGGTTCTTGGCTTAGCCCCATTCCATTGTCAGAAAATGAGAAAATGTGCAGGTACGTGGAGTTGATCAGACTCCATATCAGCCGCGGCATAGCGGGCAACCAGCTATGCTCACGGGGTTGCCCCCCTGCAAATTTGTAAAATGCGAATAGACAATCAAAGGACCGGAAAACCCCACATGTCAACTTCTTCCAATAAGTACCAAAGCAGATGTGAAGATGGGATGGGAAAGGCAGGGGAGAGAAAGGGGATGGTGGAAGACAGATTGTGTGAAGGAGTCGTGCGTGAAAGAATCGCGTGTGAAAGAGTTGTGTGTGTGTGTGTGACAAAGTGGTGTGTGAAAGAGATGTTTGTGAAAGAGTTTTGTGAGAGAGTTGTGTGTGTGAGAGAGTTGTGTGTGAAAGAGTTGTGTGTGAAAGAGTTGTGTGTGAGAGAGCTGCGAGTGGAAGAGTTGTGTGCAAGTAAGTTGTGTGTGAGTAAGTGTGTGTGTGTGTGTGCAAGTTGTGTGTGAGTAAGTTGTGTGTGAGTGGTGTGTGAAAAGTGGTGTGTGGAAGAATTGTATGTGACAAAGTGGCGCGTGAAAGGGATGTGTGTGAGAGAGTTGTGTGAGAGAGTTGTGTGTAAACAGTTGTGTGTGAGCTGCCACACAAAGTGAAGGTCCATGTCACCAAGCGCCACACCTGCCACGCAAAAGACCGCGGCGTCACACGGGACCCTAACGTGAGGGTTCGTGTCGCCAAGTGCCACGCCTGCCACGCAAAGTGAAGGTTCGTGTCGCCAAGTGCCATGCCTGCAACACAAAGTGACCCGGCGCCTGCGGGAACCAAGCGCGTCATAAGAGCCAGCTGACTGCCATAAGTGCCACGCCTGCAACACAAAGTGAAGTCGTCCCCTCACTGCTTTCTCCACTACACGTCAACAAATTGCTCCTTCTCAAAGCTGGTGGGACTAGTCACGCTCTCGTGATCAATCCAATCACCCACACTCTCATCGCCAGTCAACCTCATGGCGCTCCACGACTCCAGGTGCAACTCCCTCAGTTCCTGATGACGATGCGGACGTCCCTCTTACTTCCCAGAATACCAAAGATGAGGAATGGGCAGACCAGGTCCGTATGCACTTGGCGGACCCTACTCGACGCAAAGCCCCATGTGAACTCCAAGCAGCAGACCGGCCAATATTGGCAACTACCACCAAGAAGTCTGCCCGTGAAGCTTTTGCCAGTGCTGCCAAGGCACCCTGTTCCACCATTCCTCTTTCCAAAGTGAATACCTTGATTGATGTCTTGGGAGCTGCCAACATCCTCCGTGGCTGAGTCCGATTTCAGAAGAGAGCCCAATGGATCCCCCAGCGGGCAGGGTACCATTGCCAGTTCCAGAACCTCCTGACACTCGCAATCCACCTGGACCTGTCCCACCAATCAGTCGCGGATTCCGAGCATGGGCACCGGTTGATGATCAAGAGCTGATCCAATACAAGCAGGATGCCAAGGCCAGAGCATAGGGCTACGCACGCACAGAGACCCGCAGTCCTGCCGTGCCCGTTGGCAGTGGCTTAAGCCCACACGCTCCGACCTTGCCAACACACCGACAGAAGAGCGAGCTGATGGCGATTAACTTTTGCTCGTGACCACTTTGAATGTTTAAAAAACCTTCGCGGCTTGCTTCTTTTTCCGTACCTCATTCGGGTTTGTCAGCACCACACTCTGAATTTGCAGCTTGCCTTGTCGTGATTCTCATTTTGATCTTTTTTGATGTCTTGATTTTCCGCAATCTTTTTATCAACATGTCGGCCTCTCAGCCCATTCCGCCTTGGGCATCTCGTCTCAGTGCCCATGCCCCGCTGATGGCCGTGCCTCGCCCTCTTCCTCTTCGAATGCAATTTCCGGATCATCCAGTCATGGTTCTTGTTGACTTTTCACCCGTACACCAACTGTCATTTCGCCACAACTACTTCTCTGTTCTGAACCGCCGATGGTATGACCATCTCAATGGCTTTGATGAAACGGCTATGTGGCAACTTTCCAAGCACCAGACCAACGTGTACCGCGTCCTTTACCTGTTAGAAGACACTATTCGACGTGTCCACTCTCAATGGCAGATTGAACTCACCAGATTTGACCTTCGAATCCACTATGAGACTGCCGACGGCTATGACGTCGTTCTGGACATCAATGACTCTATCCCGGGCGTCCTTCAATCTAATCGCCCTGATTGGCGACGCCGTCAATATGATGCATTTTCTTCAATGGGCCATCCCAACCAGTGGATCCCATTTGTTTGTAGATTAATCTGCCGCTTAAGACCGTCATGACTGAAAACTGATCGCTGCTGCTTTCCACTTCCCATTCATGAGCCATTGGTTCCCATTTTTGCCGAGAGCGTCGAGCGAAGGGTTCTTCTAAAAGTTGGATCTGCATATCTTGACATCTTCACATCTTCGCATCTTTCCATCTTCGCATCTTCACATCTTCACATCTTTACATCCTCACATCTTCACATCTTCACATCTTTACATCTTCACATCTTCACATCTTCACATCTTCACATCCTCACATCTTCACATCCTGGAATCTTCACATCTTCACGTCTTCACATCCTCACATCTTCACATCTTCACATCTTCACATCTTCACATCTTCACATCTTCACACCCTCACATCTTCACATCTTCACATCTTCACATCTTCACATCTTCACATTCTCTCTCTCTCTCTCTCCCTCTCTCTCTCTCTCCCTCCCCCTCTCTCTCTCCCTCCCTCCCTCTCTCTCTCTCTCTCCTCTCTCTCCTCTCTCTCCCCTCCCTCCTCTCTCTNTCTCCTCTCTCTCCTCTCTCTCCTCTCTCTCCTCTCTCTCCTCTCTCTCTCTCTTTCTCCTCCCCTTTCACTCTCTCCTTCTTTTTCTATCTCTCTTTAGGCCGCGGGCAGTGCCTACGAGCCGTCACGAAACGTCAACCCTTTCGCACGAAATGAGGTTCGATCGTCAAAAACTGAGGTAAAAATTGCGATTTCAACTGTGCTGGACTGGAGCAACCCTTCCCGCACGAAATGAAATTCGATCGTGGAAAACTGCGGTAAAAATTGCGATCTCAACTGTGCTGGAGCAACCCTTCACGCACGAAATGAGGTTCGATCGTCAAAAACTGAAATAAAATTGCGTTTTTCAACTGTGCCGCGGCAACCCTTCACGCACGACATGAGGTTCCATCGTCGAAAACTGAGGTAAAATTGCGATTTCAACTGTGTGTAAAAGCATCTGTGTGTAAAAGGGTCTGTGTGTAAAAGGGTCTGTGTGCAAAGCTTCTGCGTGTAAAAGCTTCTGTGTGTAAAACTGTCTTTGTGCAAAGGTGTTCCTGTGTAAAAGGGTCTGTGTGTAAAAGTGTTTGTGTGTAAAAGGGTCTGTGTGTAAAAGCGTCTGTGTGTAAAAGCGTCTGTGTGTAAAAGTGTTTGTGTGTAAAAGGGTCTGTGTGTAAAAGCGTCTGTGTGTAAAAGCGTCTGTGTGTAAAAGGGTCTGTGTGTAAAAGGGTTTGTGTGTAAAAGCGCTTGTGTGTAAAAGGGTTTGTGTGTAAAAGCGCTTGTGTGTAAAAGCGCTTGTGTGTAAAAGGGTCCGTGTGTAAAAGGGTTAGTGTGTAAAAGGGTTTGTGTGTAAAAGGGTCTGTGTGTAAAAGGGTCTGTGTGTAAAAGGGTCTGTGTGTAAAAGGGTTTGTGTAAAAGCGCTTGTGTGTAAAAGGGTTTGTGTGTAAAAGCGTTTGTGTGTAAAAGCATCTGTGTGTAAAAGGGTCTGTGTGTAAAAGTGTTTTTGTGTAAAAGGGTCTGTGTGTAAAAGTGTTCGTGTGTAAAAGGGTCTCTGTGCAAAAGCTTCTGTGTGTAAGAGAGTCTGCATGTATAAGGGTCTGTGTGTAAAAGCTTCTGTGTGTAAGAGGGCCTGCGTGTAAAAGCGTCTGTGTGTAAAAGCGTCTGTGTGTAAAAGCTTCTGTGTGTAAGAGGAACTGTGTGCAAAAGCGTCTGTGTGTAAAAGCTTCTGTGTGAAAGAGGGCCTGTGTGTAAACGTGTTTCTGTGTAAAAAGGGTCTGTGTGTAAAAGGGTCTGTGTGTAAAAGTGTCTGTGTGAAAAAAGCTCTGTGTGTAAAAGGGTCTGTGTGTAAAAGCGTCTGTGTGTAAAAGGGTCTGTGTGTAAAAGCTTCTGTGTGTAAAAGGGTCTGTGTGTAAAACTGTCTTTGTGCAAAGGTGTTCCTGTGTAAAAAGGGTCTGTGTGTAAAAGCGTTTGTGTGTAAAAGCATCTGTGTGTAAAAGGGTCTTTGTGTAAAAGCGTCTGTGTGTAAAAGCGTTTGTGTGTAAAAGCATCTGTGTGTAAAAGGGTCTGTGTGTAAACGTGTTTCTGTGTAAAAAGGGTCTGTGTGTAAAAGCGTCTGTGTGTAAAAGCATCTGCGTGTAAAAGCGTCTGTGTGTAACAGCTTCTGTGTGTAAGAGGGTCTGTGTGTAAAAGTGTCTGTGTGTAAAGGTGCCTGTGTGTAAAAGCGTCTGTGTGTAAAAGCGTCTGTGTGTAAAAGGGTTTGTGTGTAAAAACGTTTGTGTGTAAAAGGGTCTGTGTGTAAAAGCGTTTGTTTGAAAGAGATTGCAGAAGCGTCTGTGGCGTCTTTTTTCTCTCTGCACATCTTCCCATCTTCACATCATCACATCTTCACATCTTCACCTCATCACACCCTCACAGCTTCAAATGCTCACATCTTCAGCTCGTCACATCCTCACATCTTCAAATGCTCACATCTTCATCTCTTCACATCCTCACATCTTCACATCCTCATCTCTTTTTATTTGCGGCTTATACATTCACATCTTCTTTCTTTGAGACATCTTCATATATTTCTCTCTCTCTCTCTATGTTTCATGCTTTACGATCTTCACAGTTACATATCTCACTATACTTCTCTTTGCTCTCGGGCCATCCGTCGTCTAGTTGTCCTTCTTTTTTACCTATGCTGTTCTTGCTGTAATGTTCACAGGTTTTCCATTGTCAATTTTGCTCCATCAGCGCTTTAGCCTTTTCTCGCCTGTGTTCCATACCATCATGCACGTGGAACGCTCTCGCTCGCGCGATGATCCTCCGCCTCGCCCACCCATCACTCACCCTCCGGACTCTCAGTCATGGTATACACCATACCGCCCTCCTGCCCCAGTTTGGCGAGATGTCGTTCTCATCACCAACTTCAGGACCCTTTCCGCTTTGGCCTCCTACAATTAATTATTACTACTATGCCATGGATCCTCGCCACTGTACTTCGATGACTACCATGGAAGAACGAGCCCTTTGGCAACACTCCAAATACGTCTACGCTGATCAAGTGGACACCCCTTGAGGCTCGATAAGATCTTGGACGAAATCGTGGAGAGGATTGAGCAGCAATGGCAAGTGGTCCTCCACGCTGAGGATCTTGAAATCCGATATGATGAACCAGACGGACTGGAAGTGTTCCAGGTTGATCGTGACCAGAATCTGCGTGAACTTCTGGGTACTTATAGACCTGACTGGCAGACTCATATTTGATGGGCCAGGCGATTCGCCATCCAGGACCCAATTTCCCATTTGTTTGCAAATTGATGTGTCACATAATATATGATCCTCGCTGTGTGCTCCCTTAGGGACTGCACCAGCATCATCTTCTTCCGAAAAACAAGTGCATTCGCTGTCAGCTGACCCTTATGCTGATATACACTCGCAGCATGCCACCCTAGTTTCCCTACCGTCCCTCCGATCGTTTTCATTGTCATTTCATGTCTACCCACTTGCTCTTTTTCCCATTTCACTTGTGAACGTTAGATCCTTTAGCCGGATCGAGATGCCTGGAATCAAACGTGGTTCAGCAATGGCGAATCTTTCGTGGCCGGAAACCCTCCGTCCTTCCGGACCTTCCTCTTCGGCATCTCCATCCGCTTCTACGCCTCCTACCTCTGTGGCACATAGTGGATCATATGGGAACCCCACCATGGATACTCCTCCACCTTTTGTACCCGAGAACACTGACATGCCATCCATGGTGGATCAAGACCATTACGACGGTCCACATCTCATCCGCCTCATGAAGCACCAGGTGACCTTCATAGTGCACCAATATGGTGATGCTTTTGATTTACAGGTCCAGGAGATTAACATGGTCCGGGGAAGCAACCGGGAATCCCGGGTGGAGTATTTCTTTCATCGCCTCGTTGGAGATTGGAATCAGGCCCAGCGCTTGGGCAACTACTGGCGGGATCATTACAACGTTCCCACCTTACCAGTAGACCCAGTGGAAGTTGATCCTCCTTCTTCGATCCCAGCAGCTTTCACATCGGCACCTGCAGATCTGACACTTCTGCCTTGGATCCTACAACGGTGTATGTGGCACAGCTGTTGAACACTTTGCGGTCCCTTCCACAACCAGCCACGCCACGGGACACTCGCGAACAGATGAACGCTTTACTTCGTGATACCCAACTTCCAGCTTTGTTCACTCCTAGTGATCTTTCTCTTCTTGGCGACCAACTGCATCAACTCCCGGCATTTCTGGAGACTCATGTCAATGACCAGGACAATGCTGACATGCACTTGACACCTGACGAGGAAAGCTTCTTGTAAAGATTCTGTTTTCAAATTTGTCATTTTGCTCCCAAAATGGATCCGCTGACAGCTCTGGTACCCATTTGCTCGTCTTCCAAAAAGCCCCGCTGCGGCGGGGCGTGTGTGTGTGTAACATCTGAAGAGATGTAAAACTTCTACCTTGATTCTTCCAATTTGCAGGTGACCAATGCAACTTCGAATTCAATGTGGCTAGTTGTCTTTTTGCTGTCTATTCGCATTTTACAAATTTGCAGGGGGCAGCCCCGTGAGCTTAGCTGGTTGCCCGCTATGCCGCGGCTGATATGGAGCCTGATCAACTCCACGTACCTGCACATTTTCTCATTTTTCCGACAATGGAATGGGGCTAAGCCAAGAACCCCTACACCGACTATTTTCAACTTTGAGGATGGCTTATTTTGGACTTTTTTCGACCTGCATGGTTTCCGCAATCTGCACTTCATATTCTGGTTTATTTATTCAGCTTCGGGCGTGGTGACGTCCTCCGAAACTCACTCACTTCACTGCTCCCAGTCCGGTCACGTTTACTGAGGTGTTTTTGCACGTGCGATGCACTCTAGCTACCCAATTCGAAANAAACTCACTCACTTCACTGCTCCCAGTCCGGTCACGTTTACTGAGGTGTTTTTGCACGTGCGATGCACTCTAGCTACCCAATTCGAAATGACTGTTCTGTTCAAGTGTGTGTGTGTGTGTCCGTCCTTGTTGTGTGAACTGCAGACACATCTTGAACAAATGCAAAGGTCCGTGCCTGAGTACAAGTCCGAATCATTCATTTCAACCACGCAAACACGTGGTCAAATCCAGTCACTTCGCCACACGGCGTGTTAAAGCTTCCAGATTCGAAGCGGCTACAGCACCACGCATGAACGCAAGCAACTGAAATGAGTACAAAGATTCAACTGAAAGCCTCAAACAAAGATTCAACAATTGCAAATGTTTGTGCCTCAAGCAACGATTTCAACCTGACGAACATGCTGCGAATGTTTACAATCGGGTCAAGACACAACTGAAGTCCTGGAAAGGTCCTGACATCTGAAGTGCAGCAACACATCTTGAACACCTGCAACTGTCCGCGCCTGAATCCAAGTTCGAAGCATTAAATTTCACCCTTGCAAACATGTGGTCCAATCCAGTAACGTCCAGATTCGAAGTGGCTACAGCAGCACGCATTGACACCAGCTTCTGTCATGTCTGAGCCTTGGAACTTACGTTCGTGCCTGGAATTGCCTGCTTGAGACACACATCGTGACAGAAACTGCAACTGAATTTGCAAAAAGGTCGCATCATTTGAACTTCTCAAAGAAAGATTCAAGAATTGCAAATGTCTGTGCCTCACCCAAAAAGCAATGTCAACCTAGCACACATGTTCACCATGTTCTACAAACGGGTCGTGACACAACTGAAGTCCTGGAAAGTTCCTGGCATCTGAAGTGCAGCAAGACATCTTCAACAACTGCAACTGTCCATGCCTGAATCCAAGTTCGAATCATTAAATTTCGCCCATGCAAACATGTGGTCCAATCCAGTCACGTCCAGATTCGAAGTGGCTATAGCCCAGTGCCATAAGTGCCACGCCTGCGACATGAAGTGACGCTTGATGTCTCCAAGTGCCACACCTGCCACAAAAATGCAAGTCCATGTTGCCAAGTGCCACCCCTGCCACGCAAAACGAAGGCCCATGGTACCAAGCGCCACGCCTGCCACGCAAACAGCCGCGGCGTCACCGGCGACCACCATAAGTGCCACGCCTGCCACACAACGTGACGGTCGATGTCACCAAGTGCCACACCTGCCGTGCAAACAGCCGCGGCGTCACCGGCGACCAGCGTGCCCTCAGCGCGTCACAAGACCCAGCCCAGTGCCACAAGTGCCAGGTGCCACGCCTGCGACATAAAATGCATGTCCATGTCCATGTCACTTGCCACACAAAACGAACGCCCATGTCACCACAAACATCTGCAGCGTCACCGGCGACCAACGGGCCCTCAGCACGTCACGAGACCGAGCCCAGTGCCATAAGTGCCACGCCTGCCACACAAAGTGACGCTCGATGTGTCCGAGTGCCACCTGCCACGCAAAACGAAGGACCATGTCACCAAGTGCCACGCCTGCCACACAAAGTGACGCTCGATGTGTCCAAACGGCACGGTTGCCACGCAAAACGAAAGTCATGTCATCAAGTGCCACACTTACCACACAAACATCTGCAGCGTCACCGGTGACCATGGCCCTCAGCGCGTCACACCCAGCCCAGTGCCATGACTGCCACGCCTGCCACACAAAAGTGACGCTCGATGTGTCCAAGTGCCACGCCTGCCGCGCAAAACGAAGGTCCATGTCACCAAGTGCCACGCCTTCCACGCAAACGAAAGTCCATGGCACCAAGTGCCACACCTGCCGCGCAAACAGCCGTGGCGTCACCGGCGACCACCATAAGTGCCACGCTTGCCACACAAGGTGACGGTCGATGTCACCAAGTGCCACACCTGCCAGGCAAACAGCCGCGGCGTCACCGGCGACCAGCGTGTCCTCAGCGCGTCACCAGACCAAGGCCAGTGCCATAAGTGCCACCCCTGCCACACAAAGTGACGCTCGATGTGTCCAAGTGCCACACCTGCCACGCAAAATGAAAGTCATGTCACCAAGTGCCACGCCTGCCACGCAGCCGTGGCGTGACCCGCGACCACCATAAGTGCCACGCCTGCCACACAAAGTGACGCTCGATGTGTCCAAGTGCCACGCCTGCCACGCAGAACGAAAGTCCATGTCACCAAGTGCCACGCCTGCCACGCAAAAGGAGGTCCATGGCACCAAGCGCCATGCCTGCCACGCAAACAGCCGCGGCGTCACCGGCGACCGCCAGCCCAGAGCCATAAGCGACGCCTGCCACACAACGTGACGGTCGATGTCACCAAGTGCCACGTCTGCCACACAAAACGAAGGTCCATGTCACCAAGTGCCACGCCTGCCACACAAAGTGACGCTCGATGTGTCCAAGTGCCACAGCCTGCCACGCAAAACGAAAGTCATGTCACCAAGTGCCACACCTGCCCCGCAAACAGCCGTGGCGTCACCGGCGACCAGCATGCCCTCAGGGCCATAAAGTGCCACGCCTGCCACACAAAGTGACGCTCGATGTCCAAGTGCCACGCCTGCCACGCAAAACGAAGGTCCATGTCACCAAGTTCCACGCCTGCCATGCAAAACGAATGAGTAAGTTGTGTGTGAATAAGTTGTACGTGGGTAAGTTGTGTGTAAGTTGTGTGTCAGTAAGTTGAGCGTGGAAAAGTTGTGTGTGAGTTGTATGTGGGTAAGTTGTGTGTGGGTAAGTTGAGTGTGGAAAAGTCGTGTGTGAGTAAGTTGTGTGTGGGTAAGTTGTGTGTGAATAAGTTGTGTGTGAGTAAGATGTGTGAGTAAGTTGTGTGCGTGAGTAAGTTGTGTGTGGGTAAGTTGTGCCTTGGTAAGTTGAGTGTGGAAAAGTTGTTTGTGAGTAGGTTGTGCGTGGGTAAGTTGTGTGTGAGTAAGTTGTGTGTGAGTAAGCTGTGTGAGTAAGCTGTGTGAGTAAGTTGTGTGTGTGTGTGAGTAAGTTGTGTCTGGGTGAGTTGTGTGTTGGTAAGCGGACGGGCGGCGGACGGGCGGACGGACAGGAGGTCGGAGGCCGGGAGTGCCCAACCAAAAACAAGACCCCACAGAAAGATGTGGGAAAAAAGTCAGTCAAGAAAGTTTGGTGTTTAGAGAAAGCAATGAAAGGAGCAGGCGTCACCAATGCCTATCGAAGAAGTGAAAGAGATGTCAGGACAAAAAATTTCAAGGGAAAGACATGTGAAGGGAAAGGGCCATCAATGGAGAGAGATGTCATGAGACAGAGATGACAGGAGAAGGAGATCAGGAGGAACAGTGTCATTAGAAAGGGATTGCAAGCAACGGAGATGTTAAATAGAATGAAATGTCAAAAGACAAGGTTTTGCAGGGTTCCGTCGTGTTTCCAGGCTTGGTTCGGGAAGTTCCACAGTGGGTGTGGGTTCCGGGATGGTTCCGGACGCGTGTTCCGGGAAGGATTAAACTCGATAGGCGTTCACTGGCTGCGGTCACGCTCACCTTGCGCCGCCGACTTTGCCAAGTAATTACGCGCGCTGCGCGGAACAACTCCATGTGTTGCACTACCGTCAAGCAAGGTGTCAAGGCGTCGGTCGCAGGAAACAAAAAGGAGTTGAAACTGCCAGGGAGCATTGGAAACGTGTTTGCAACCTGTAAACCAAAAACTCAGACATGGAAACCTACTCAGCTTGCGATGGCTCGAAACATTCTTCAGAAATTGCTTTTCTGAAAGCGTGCGTTGCACTCTGTCTTCCTTGCGCAGAACATGGTTCAAAAACATATCTGAAAAGACCCCTCCCCTTGCCTGGATCTGAAGACCAGCGCCCACATGCGCACACCCAGCGACCGACCTGAATGAGCTTTGCTGCTTGTTCATCCCAGACAAAGTGGTGCTGTCACCATTGCTTTGTTTCCCGGCTAAAGCGGCTAAAGGCCCTCTGCCCAAACCAATCCAAGTTTTGCAAAGGTAGCGGAAGCAAATATCCTGGCAACCCCGGGCCAAATTTGAACGCCTAGACCCACAAGCTTCATGCCGATGTCGGATAATGTGCATTTGGGGCGTATCATAGCTGGCACAGAATTTTATCAGCAGCATGAAAGCATATCGGAACTCTACACTGTATCGGAACTTTAAGCTGTACCAACTCGATCTCAAGCTGAGAAACTTCGGATGGTGTCAAGTCGCGCAGCCGTTGTTGGCCGCTGTATGCGCGACAAATGCACGGGTGGATGGGCAAAATCTGCACCAACCATACCGAGGGAAGAAATTCTTTCTGGTTAGCAACTATGGTAGCAACCTGCAACGAATAGAAGCTGTGAAGCAAACAAAGCCGGTGAGGCTGTCACGCCGGCCGTTTGCAAAAGTACTGCCGCGTCTCAGGGAGCAATTTAGAAGCTGCGAACGCATGGGAACGCACTCCGGAATTACTCACTGCATCGTCCAGCAATACAACTGTACAGTAGGTTGACAACAAACTTAGCAACACACCGGCCACCCAATGTGGGTAGGTTGTTTCATTGCAAATGACCATCAGCATGAACGTCAAAACTGTGCGAAGGTCTTGCACACCAGCTAAGGCCTTAAGGCAGCCACCCACGTCCACCAAGAGCCGCTGAGACCCACCTGGCGGAAACCAGTCTGCGAGGCTTTGGGCTGCCCGTTCCAAGTAGTGTCGAGGCAAGAGTTCACGGCGGAAGCAACATTCAACGACCAATCCTTTCAAACAGATCATGGGTGGAGAATCTTCCCGAAGATATCGGAATTTTACTCGCAACTTGTCACGGGAAACATCATCGTTGTTCTCACGAACGGGAAGGTCCAAGTCAAAATTCATGTCTGTGCTGAATATCTCATAGAACTTGTTGTGCAGCTCTCCAACCTGTTGAGAAAGGATCCGAGGCTTGAGATCTTCCAGGCTGATCATATGTGAGTAGGCTTCCCGCAGTCTAGCAGTGACTTCTGGCGTGGTGTCCAGCTCATCTTGAATAGGGGTCTGTCGTTGAGCGGTCACGTTTACACCCTTCACATCTTCTTCGCGCACCTGCAACCTCAGGGTGTCTGTGCATGCATCGAAAAGGAATCCAAGCCACATGTATTCAACATGCCTATGTCCAAGTAGAGTTTTGCCGGGCAGTGGAAGTTTCCAGTAGGAAAGCATGTTGCTATAGGAATGCCAGCAGGGCTCGTACAGAGTTGGCAGAGGCGGGTTTGCATTTTAAGGCAAACAAACCGCATGCTGTGGCTCAGCCACAAGGTCTTTCCGAGACATGGTTGTTTAGTCTTGCCACTTGCGGTGCGCAATGCAATCCACCTTGACGTTTCTTTTGCTCGGCACCTCTTTCGCTTGACGTTTTGTTCTCGCTACATCTCTTTCTCTTGAAACTCCTCTGTCTTGGCATCTCGGTCTATTGACATCTCTTTGTCTTGGCACCTCTTTCTCTTGGCACCCCTGGCTTTGACGTCTCTTTCTCTTGGCATCCCCTTGTAGCTTGACGCCTGTTTCTCTTGAAATCATTTTCTCTTGGCACCTCTTTCTCTTCAAATGGTTTTGTCTTGACATCTCTTTCTTTTGAAATCGCTTTGGCTTGATATCTCTCTCCCCTGTCATCCTCGGTCTATCACACCTCCATTTTTGTTGACAACGCTTTCTCTTGATCCTTTCCTCTTGACATCTCGTTCATTTGGCATCTCCTTCTGTTGCCATCTCCATCTCTTGACATGTGTTTCCCTTCTGTTCATCTCGGCATCCCTCTGTTCTTGGCATCTGTTACTCTTTTGTTTCTCTTGGCATCATCTTCTTCTATTGACATTTCTTTCGCTTGACATTTCAGTTCCCCGAACAGCGTGGTCACACTGTAGTATAGGATTCTTGCGGAAAGCGTTACGGCTGGGTTTGACCGCGTCAAAATGAGAAGTGGTTTTGAAGGTGATTTTTCGCGGGTGAAATACTTGGCGAACCTGGTCAACGTTTTGACATGTCCGAAAGCCTTGTTTTTGTGAAGCTGTCGTCATTTTTGCTTTTGGACAAGATGATTCCGTGTGCCGTGTGGCAGGTGCACTTGTGATGCCTCGGGTTCATTTTTCCACGCGGCCGCAACACTTTGTAGACCTCGACTGTTGACAGCTCTTCCTGTTGTCATCTATTTCTTTGATTTCTTTTTCTCTTGACATCGCTTTCTGTTCACAAACCTTTCCTTTGACAATCGCCTTGTGTCGGCATCTATTTCTCTTGACGCCTCTTTCTCTTGCAAACTCTCTCTCNTTTCTGTTCACAAACCTTTCCTTTGACAATCGCCTTGTGTCGGCATCTATTTCTCTTGACGCCTCTTTCTCTTGCAAACTCTCTCTCTCTCTCTGTTAAATAATGACTTTCTTTCGGCACCTCTTTCTCTCGCATCACTTTCTCTTGGCGCCCCTTTCTCTTGACATCTCGTTCTATTGACATCTCTTTCTCTCGACATCTCTTTCTCTGGTCAGATCCTTCCTTCCACGCCTCTTGCTCTTGCCACCTCGTTTTCTCGGCTTCTCTTTCTCTTGATATCTCTTCCTCTTGACATCTTTTGCTCCTGGCACCTCTTTCTCTTGGTCTACACTTCTATTGATGACATCTCTTTCTGTCGGCATCTCCTTGTGTTGACGCCTCTTTCTCTTGACACTCTTTCGCCTGAAAATTTGCTCTGTTCACAAATTTGTTCTATTCACATCGTTCCCCCAAAGAACGAATTCACCTTTGGGGTTCTTACGGTAATGGATAGGGCCCTGTGAGCCGACGGTGGTTGCCCAACTTGCGACTCCGAAACTTGGTCGCTTACATCTCATCGAAGGAAGTTTAGAAGCTAAACCTTCCGACAATATGGACAGATAGAAAAGCACTGCCATGAAAGAGGTCAGAAGATGAAGACAGTCAGAAGATGGANTTCCGACAATATGGACAGATAGAAAAGCACTGCCATGAAAGAGGTCAGAAGATGAAGACAGTCAGAAGATGGAGAGAGTCAGAAGATGAGAAAGTCAGAGGAGAGAAGATGCAGGTGCGCGAAAAGGTAGGAAAGTCGCGAAACACTGTGTTTTTCCAATGTTTTGTGGCTCCGGAGGGTCGAAAAGGAGGCTCGCTAANGTCGCGAAACACTGTGTTTTTCCAATGTTTTGTGGCTCCGGAGGGTCGAAAAGGAGGCTCGCTAAAGCGGCGGGTGCGGAGACATCTCGGCAGATGAGACATGCAAAATTGCACGCCGTTGTGGCGCGAAGCACATTTTGAAGTAAAAAGTGACAAAACACCTCATGCTCGGACCACTTTTGGAAGTTGCGATGTGGAGAAAGTGCACGCTGTTGTGGCGCGAAGCACATTTGGAAGTAAAAAGTGTTAAAAACTGTGGGGTTCGAACAACTTTTGGAAGTTGAGATGTGGAAAAAGTGCACGGCGTTGTGGCGCGAAGCACATTTGGAAGTAAAAAGTGTCAAAAACTGTCGGTCTCGGACCACTTTTGGAAGTTCAGATGTGCAAAAAGTGCACGGCGCTGTGGCGCGAAGCACATTTGGAAGTAAAAAGTGTTAAAAACTGTCATGTNGGACCACTTTTGGAAGTTCAGATGTGCAAAAAGTGCACGGCGCTGTGGCGCGAAGCACATTTGGAAGTAAAAAGTGTTAAAAACTGTCATGTTCGGAGCCCTTTTGGAAGTTGGAGTGCCCGGCGCTGTGGCGCGAAGCACATTTGGAAGTGAAAATGTACAAAGCACCACATTCTCGGACCACTTTTGGAACATGAGATGTCGAAAAAGTGCACGGCGCTGTGGCGCGAAGCACATTTGGAAGTGAAAATCGTAAAAAAACTAAGGGGTTCGGACCACTTTTTGACGATTCGATGATGATTCGACGTCGAAAAAGTGCACGCCGTTGTGGCGCGAAGCACATTTTAAAGTCAAAAGTGTTAAAGACTGCGGGTTTCGGGTCAATTTTTGAAGTTTGGATGTGACCACAAGCACAAGTACAATTTCAACCACAACCACAACTACAACTACAACAGCTACAACTACAACTACAACAGCTACAACTACAACTACTGCAGCTACAACTTCAACTACATGACAACTACAACTACAGCTACAACACCTACAACAGCTACAGCTACAACTACAACTACATTACCACCACAACTACCACTACAGCTACAACTACAACCACAACAATCACTACCAGTAGTACCGCACAAGGCGGTGGCGGAAGTTTCAAAAATGGCAAACCTATAGGAGCGGTTCGTTGTTGTGAGTCATGGATGGCAGAGCAGATNGCAGATCCACTGATGGATCAAAAGGTGGTTGGAGCGTCGGCTTATCTATCTGTCTATCTATCTGCCTGCCTAACTAACTGACTAACTGACTAACTGACTGACTAACTGACTAACTGACTAACTGACTAACTGACTAACTGACTAACTGACTGACTGACTAACTAACCAACTGACTCACTGACTAACTGACTAACTGCCTAACTGACTAACTGACTAACCGACTAACTGACTAACTGACTAACTGACTAACTGACTAACCGACTAACTGACTAACTGACTAACTGACTAACCGACTAACTGACTAACTGACTAACTGACTAACTGACTAACTGACTAACTGACTAACTGACTAACCGACTAACTGACTAACTGACTAACTGACTAACTGACTAACTGACTAACTGACTAACTGACTAACTGACTAACTAAGTAACTAACTAACTAACGAATGAACGAACGAACTAACTAACGAACTAACTAACTAACTGACACTTCCTTCGATTACACGGTCTAGCTTTCAATTTTTCCATTCGTTCATCCATCCATCTGTCTAACTATCTTTTTCCTCCTCTATCTATCTATCTATCTATCTGTCTATCCATTTATCTATGTACCCGTACCCAGTCATCGATCTACACATCTATCTTTCCAGGAAACAAGGTCATGAGTTAATTTCCGGGGGTTCCCGTCCACGTCACCCGTGACACCCACGAACCCGCATCAATGTTTTACAGCAGTTGCATTGCATCCACGGCGACCACCAGCACGGTCAGAAGAGACACATGCGAGAGCGGACAACAACTGCAGCGTCTTCATGCCGTCTGACAAAACACACACGAAGGTGAAAAATGGCTTTGTTTGTCATGCGGTCAGAAGATACGGACACAATCGACTCCAGGTACGACGTGGGCCAATCCGTGCGGTCAGAAAAAACAGACACGAACCGGATGTCATCGTGCTGTCATAAAAAACAAACACGAACAACACAAAAAAGAAAGCGTGCTACCGCGGCACGAGACTTCTGTGCAACAATCGCCACAGTTCGAAATGGTTGTTGTCAAAGGCAATCTGCAGTGCATCGAGGCCGATGTTGTTCTTTATGCACGGAGAAGCACGATGCTCGACCAAGAGNCGCCACAGTTCGAAATGGTTGTTGTCAAAGGCAATCTGCAGTGCATCGAGGCCGATGTTGTTCTTTATGCACGGAGAAGCACGATGCTCGACCAAGAGCCTAACAAAGGAGAAGCAGTGGCCACGGGTCGCCACATGCAACGCAGTGTCACCTTCAGAATCCGCCGCTGCCACATTTGCGTTGGCATCCAGTAACATCTTGCCAATGGTTTCGTTATTTTCGTCTGCTGCCGCCACCAAAGGTGTCACACCCCACATGTCAGCTTGGTTCGCCACAGCACGGGCATCCAGTAACAACCTGCAGATGGTTATATCATTTTGTTCCGCCGCCAAAAGCAAAGGGGTCTGACCCCACTCATCACTTCGGTTCACCACTGCGCGGTGATCGAGCAACAGTGTAACAACTCGGCAAAACTTCGCAGCCGCAGCGAAATGCAACGCAGTTTGCTGATGCACACCGCCGCTCTGTCGATGCAGATGTTTCCAGCAACAGCTGCACCACGGTATCGTTGCCGCACTTGGCTGCGAGAGTCAACGGCGTCTTCCTCTCACACCCCGGTCGCTCGACATCGGCTTTCGCCTCCAGCAACAAACCAACAATCTCCACCGCTCCTGCTTCGGCAGCGTAACACAAAGCCGTCCAACCATCGAAGTCGTCGTGGTTTGGATCCAAAGGCAATTGCAACATCTCTTCCACTTTCATTTCATTGTGATAATGGGCTGCATAATTCAATTCACCAATCCGCTCCGGATCATGCGTCACAAATGGTACAATCACGAGCATCACAACCAGCGGGCCATCGACACAAGTAAAGGTGTGGTCATCTCCGAGCAATGACTCCTGCACAAACAACCTTTGTCGATATCGCGATATGCCAGTTGCGGCTGCGATGCCGCTCTTCAGCCACCTTGCATCCTTTCCTTCGACCACATCGGCTTGCAAAGAAACGACAAGCTCACCAGAAGCAAAATAGCGTACATCCATGGCTATGGACAGCGGTCAGAAAAGACACACTATCACGTGTTGTTCTTTTGGTGACTGACAAACATATAGAGTGTGGATAGTGCGTTTGTTGGAAAGTGGATGCAACAAAATGGATTCTGAATCAAAAAGGTTATTGTGTAAGAATGGCAAGTGACATGAAAGGATGTAAAGTGACATGTGGCATTTTTCTTTGCATGGACGAAGTTGGTCGACCATAGGACGCGTTAGGCAGAGCGGCATCAAACCGAATGCAATTCGCGTTGCAAAGACCCTTCCATGATACAGTTAATCTCGTGCGAGGCACAACAAAGCGGACAATCCCCCTATATTACAATAAACACAAATGAAGATCATACGCATACAGTTCGGAACACTACAGTTCGCAATACCGTGACCATGCAAGACCTGAAGTAGGACATGAGCAACCGAGTGAAGCTTGCAACCACATCACCATTCAAACAGACTTACACAGAGTCAAAACCAGGTCGTTCCAGAACATGTCTTTCCCGGTTATTTCATATCAATTAAAAATTTCATAACACCAACATGTCCGTTCGGCAACAATATCCTGGGTTAATTTTCGTGGGTTCCCTGCCATGCAACAGTCGCGACACTGTGGAACAACTGACGTAACACATTCCACCTTACGGCCCCCAAGAGTGTATAGTAAGCGGTGTATTTTTTTGAACAACCTGTCAGAACAAAGACATGGAGATGTAAGAAACAGTAGATGTGGCTTACTGTAATATGCACCGTGTGGAACCTATGATTGACCGTTGCTTCGTTTTGAGTTAGTGTGATCTGGAACGGGAACAATGAAATGAAAATGACATTATTAGCTGACTTATTGATACAATCATTTCGAAGTCCTTGTTTCACAACAATGTGAACGAACCCAACTGTGCAATCACAACAGAATCTCGCATCCGCATGTGAGTCATAAGAATGCTACACATGAGAGGTGATTGATTCCAGGACCAGAAGGCGCAATGCTTTTACCGCACTTACACATTTCGAAATGGCATGAACATGCAACACTCTAAATAACACATTTCGAAATGGCATGAACATGCAACACTTTAAATATAAGCATGAGGAACCGAATTGCAGTGCTTGTAGTTGTAGTGGTACTTGTAATGGTAATGTAGTTGTAGTTGTAGTGGTAGTTGTATAGTAATGATCCAACCAGAGGACAATGGCGACAAAACTATGCAGACCCCAAACATATTATGTGAGACTACCGCTGGCAAATGTTTATAGGGGAAATGAACCTTCAGAAAAAACATGGGAAAACAAACAAATAGTTCTGAAACTCAATCATGAATTAATTTCTGTGGGCTTCCTACTACGTTACCAGTACGTGGCGCAAACAAAACAGATTTCATGGAACATTATAAAAATCGATCATTTTTGAACAAGTTATACATAGAAAATCAACCAGTGCATGAAACGTTTGAGAGGACACCCGCGAACAACGCTTTTCACAACTCACCGCAACTGCGAGACCGTTCGGTGATTGAAACACGGCGGATGTCAGTCAGCTACTGAACGGTCAGAAAAGACACACCCAGTGAAGCATTCGAGTGGCAGCGATCATGAGTATGCACGGAAACCTACGAGCCATGCCGGTTTCCGCCACAGCAAAGATACACATTGCACAGTCACCAGCGCGGTCAGAAAAGACACACGCTTTACTGAAAGAAACAACCCTGTGCTGTTTCTCCGTCTGCGATCCCAGGTTCAATCTGAGCTTCAAAAGGACCAAAACATGCATCTGTTTCCTCGGCGTGTGCGGGCGCAGATTCTTCCTCGGTTTCTACGGAAACAGAGTCGTTCCGCGGACAAAGAAAAGACTTTCGCACTTCCATTTCGGCATGCACCCACTGCGGATCATAGTAGACACACTCGTCCCAGAGACGAAGATACGAACGGCGTTCCTTCTCATTGTTGGACCGCTTGGTCTCGGCCCAAGTGCTATGCTCTGCCAAAATTTTCAATACGAACATGGCGTCCGCAACAGCAAGATGTCTCCGAAGCCCTAACCAAAACGGCATGGTTTCGCCGAGAGCCTGCAGCAGCCGTCTTGCCTCGTCGGGCGGGGCATCCGTCCGGGTCAAGCAATGGTGCGTCGAGGCCGCGCTACGTGACCAGGCAACGCATCGATCATAGTCCCACGCACCGGTCCGCCACTTCCAAGGCTGGACGGCGGCCGGCAGTTGCTTGTTCGACATGGCAGCGGAAGACAGCGGTCAGAAAAGACGCATGTAAACTCTTAGTTCCTGTCTCCCAAACATACACAAACACAACCAGATTTCCAACAACATGTCTTCCTTCAAACATCATCATCTGCCAAACAAATTATTACACACAATTTGTTTTGACACTGCATTCCAATGGTTATTCTTTGTGAAAATATCGCCGGATCCCCCTACACCTAACATCTCCCTAGGTCCCACGGAACTGCCCGAGCCACCGTCAACACAGTGCAACAAAGTCTTCACTCCACGAATGATGTGCTTGGACAATGACCAAAACCATACGAACTTGACGGCTGCCATAAAAACGAGATGCAACTCCGCTCCGGATCCGCAGAATGCTCACGGAACTGCACAAGCCACCGTCAACGCAGTGCAACCCAGCTTGCACTCCCGAAAGATGTGAATGGAAAATCACAAGAATTGGAAAGGCCAGAAAAACACATTCCAACTCAGTTTTGGATCCGTCCATGTTCTACCGGCTACTGTGTACGAACTTGGAGTCTGGCAAGAAAACAAGATGCAGCTCAGCTTCGGCTACGCGAATGTTCTACGGGATGGAGCGCAAAAACTTGACAGATCATTGGACATATACACAGTTAACATGAGTTCGGATGCGGCAAATCAGAAGAATTGGAAAGGCCAGAAAAGACACAACCCAACTCAGCTTTGGATCCGTCCATGTTCTACCGGCTACTTTATAAGAACTTCGCGTCTGGCAATAAAACAAGACGCAGCTCAGCTTCCGCTATGCGAATGCTCGACAGGATGGTGCGCAAAAACCTTGACAGATCACTGGACATATACACAGTTNTCTGGCAATAAAACAAGACGCAGCTCAGCTTCCGCTATGCGAATGCTCGACAGGATGGTGCGCAAAAACCTTGACAGATCACTGGACATATACACAGTTAACATCAGTTCCGATGCGGCTAAGCAAACGCATTGGACAGGCCAGAAAAGACACAATCCAACTCAGCTTTGGATCCGTCCATGTTCTACCGGCTACTTTATAAGAACTTGAAATCTGGCAATAAANAACGCATTGGACAGGCCAGAAAAGACACAATCCAACTCAGCTTTGGATCCGTCCATGTTCTACCGGCTACTTTATAAGAACTTGAAATCTGGCAATAAACCAACCAAGATGCAGCTCAGCTTCGGCTATACGAATGCTCTCAGGGATGGTGCGCAATTACACCGGCATAGACCCCAGATAGAAAAGATTTCAGAGACGTTTTTTCACGCCGCGTCAATGGGTCAGTGAAATAGTGGATGTCTCGACCTGCGCNNNTCCCGTTCCCAAATGTTGGAACTGATGGTTCTCAACGTGGGAACCCTAGGTTACCATTGCAAGGAACTGCTGGTTCCCAAAGATTGGAACTCAATAACCTGGGAACCATAGGTTACCATTGCGAAGAACTTCCGGTTCCCAAAGGTTGGAACTGATGGTTCC
>BGPT01000176.1:416283-497973 GCA_003297045.1 Symbiodinium sp. clade C Y103 | reverse complement strand
AATCCAATTTTTTGCAACGTATTAATTGCGTTTTAAATTGAGATTTAATTGATTTTGAAATCGAGACAAATAGTTTTTAATATTAAGGTCCGAAGTTTACTATTAGGGTCCCCCTAATAATAAATACCCCCCTAATAATAAAAACTACCTGAGGTGTTTATGATTAAGGGGGGGGTTTAGTATTAGGGGGAAAGGATTATTGATATAACATATTGATTATTGTTTTGTTATTGAGGGTGTGTATTGATTATTGTTTGTTTATGATTGATGATTTATTATGTATTGATTATTTATGATCGATGATTTATGGTTGATTTTTGCTTGTTGATTATTATTTTTATTGTTGAACTGTTGATTATTTATGATTAAGTATTGATTTAAATAGATTTACCAATCAGAACTACATCACTTCAGATTGAGGTATCGATATCCGGACGAGCCACTGGAGCAGCTCACTGATCTGGCCGGAGGGAACTGTTTTGCCGTGTGATGGACAATTTTTCGTGGGGCAGGGGAGAGTTTCGGGAACACTTATGGTTTATATAAAAATATAAAAACTACAGGTTTTGACAATCCAACAGATGGAAAACCTATGGAAACTCAGGGTTTAAATCTCGGAGGAACATTTTTTTTGTGCCTGCGGTTGTTAAACCATCTAATTATATTATACGGATGATTTCACTGGTTTGTATTTCACCGGTTAATTAAATTGACTAAAACATATGGGACCCTCCCAATTTTGTGTGGAGCAGATTTCTCCGCGGAATGATTCAGAGGACAACCAGCATTGGTTGTCCCTTCATCCTGTGAAAGATGATCTAATCTAATTATGATCAACTCAGCTGTCAAACCAATGTCTTGAAGAACGATTGCCGACTGGGACTGGCAAATCGCATTGAACATTTGGGGAGGACACAAAGTCAGTTGTTTGGGCCGATTCATCCGATGCCAGATACAGTTGGTATTATGTGATCCCATGTGAAGCAATTTACAGCAAATCCACTGTGGTTGATAGTTAGTGCGGCGTTATACGAAATGGTTTGATCTTATATTACTATCATCCAGTATGGCTTTGACTCCATGAAAATCTAGAAGCATCACCTATCTCGAATCTCAGATACATGTTGCTTCAATATCCCCCTTTACTACTGATTTAAACATGTTTCAACATGTTTTGTTTCCTCATTTCCGTAGTAAATTCGTTCCCTCCCCTTTGACCGCTGGGCTCCAGGCCTTTGGAGACGGCCCCGGCAGCGCTTCGCCCGGCGCCGGGACCCACGGAGCCAGCGGACCCGGCCACGCCCGAAGAGCCGGCCCCGCGTCACGGGCCAAGCGCTCGAGGCAGGGGCATGCCGTGAGATGGGGATAAATTATGGGATAATAGTATGATTAGTATGCTTATATACTATCATTATATACTGTTGACTATGATTGATATTATTGTTATTGTCATTATTACTATTGTCCATGGGATTTATGGGATTTAGCAGGACTAATTACTATGGGATTTAGTGGCATTAATCCCATTTGATGGTGTAATTTGTATGATTACTATAGTATTCATACCATCAATTGCCATGATTAGTTGGATTACAGTCCTGATATTAATACTACTGTATTATTGATCAACATGTATTGGGGTTCCTATTGTGGGATGATATTGATCACAGTGAGTGTTGATACTATAGTATGATTGATCATTATCCCATTCATAATTATCCCATTAAACTAATTTTAGTTAATACTAATCAATGGGGTAATTTCTTGCTATTGTTACCCTGTGGCTATTTAACATAGCCATGGAAAATGTCCCTGGTGATTTACCTATTAAAATGATGGTTTTCCATGGCTATGTTAAATAGCCAGAGGGTAAATTTAGCGAACCGTATACTAGTCAATGGGGATATGTAACATTAATTTCGAAATACTGGTAACATAGTTAGAATGTTTAGTTATACTGGATACCCTCCGGTAATCAAACGTAGCAATTGAACAACGCCATTTATAGAGGAATTTTCCATTAAAACCTCCATTCAAAGAGGATTTTCCATTGGCATGTTTGATTAAGGGAGGGCAATCAATAGTAGCCAATGGAGTAATACTACTGAATAGTCATATCAAGGATTGTACATTAAAAAAAACAAATTACAGGACCCAGGTGTGGAAAATTCTAATGTCTTTGAGGAATAATTCAAATGGGTAGGAACTTCATATTAAAATCCTGAATTTGGAGTTGAACATTGACCCAGGTTATCAATAAGGATATATCGATTTCTACAGAATTACTGTAGTTAATTGGTAGCATAGTTATATGGTTGAAATACATAGTGTATATCGGATTATATTGGATAATCTAATTTAATCACTGGGATAAACTTGGGGATTACTATGCACTGGGGTGATTGGGAAAAGGATAATCCAGTGTCTAGTTTCCTGCGAAATAGTCATATCAATGGGGAGAACTTGGGGATAATAGGGAATGTACACACATATATATATATATGTAAATCCCAGTCATATCATTGTTTATAGCATTGTATACCCCATTATCTAGAATCTGTAGGAGAAATCAACAAAGACTTACTGGAACTGGAAACAGCTCTCCTGGGATTTCGCAGTTCGCAGCTTTCAGAGCCGCATATGCACGCAATGTGTCGCAGGGGGCGTGCCCAGTCCCGTCGCTCCGCCGGTAGTGTCAAACTCAGTTCAGCCTGCCAACTTGAGTCATTCAGCCAGAAGCTGCCATAATATGTCAGATAATCCAAAATCATGGCAATCATGAAGTATAACATAGTATAACATCTCAAGTGACAAGTGTCGATCCCTGCATACCCAGCACATCCTCCAGGTGCTGCTGCCGTCTACGCGCCGGGTGATAGATCAGCTGGGGGCACTGAGACTCTGAGCGAAGGGAACTGCGTACAATGGCAACAAAGCTACAGTATCCATGCAATGCCAACATACATCCATGTTAGTTTTATTAAATCACATTAAATCTTGAACCATTTGGAAACCATTTGCATCCATTTGCTGTCGTTGATTCTTTCTATTCTTTGCTGTGCAGAGCTTTTACTGCTGTCCAGCTCTTCTGGTTCGGTGAAAGGGACAGTCCAGGGCGGCCATGGAAAGTCTGGAAACCATTGAGACGATTGAGACAATCCTCAAGGACTCATTGTCACGTTGCTTGTTTGCATCTCCCTGATGCATTGTAGATGTCTGTGGTTCACAAAGGAATTGTGGAAACATTGTCAGGGTTGCCAAAATCCATTGTATACAAGTAAATGATAGCCACAAGGGGGAGTACATTGGTCATTTTACTTCTATATTTCACCAATTTACACCCTGATGTGACTTGGGAAGTGCGCACACCTTTGCGAAGTTCTTGTCATTTCAATGAAGGCTAGCGGTTGCTACCCGAGCTTTCTGTTCTTGTAGCAATCAGGTGCTTCTGTGCTAGGCCCAATCGTTTTTCCGCTGGGTCATTTTCGACTACTGGAGGGGCTCCCACCATATCAACGCACCGACCCTGCTTCCGAGCACCTTCGGCCTGACCCCGGCTCTCATCCTTCAACTCCGGGTACTCGTACCAGTAGTGATCATCACCAGATAGATCTGTAGAGCTTGGGATGCTTCTTATTGTATATCCCACCAGTTTGGGGATCTTTTGTTTTGGGCCCAAAGCTTTACTCTTGCGACCCTTTGGTCGGCCCCCGCAGAGCCCTTATACTCTCGGGAATCGTTGCTTGCTTTCTGTATTTAGCTTGGTAGTGAGTCTATAGCAAGCTTGGTTTACCCATCCCTTGTCAGGCAAACTTTCAAAGCCATAGGGCATGAGGGTCCAATTACTTTGTTGTGAAAGAAATTCTCTTTGCGGGGGAGGCTAGGTACCCCCAAAAGCACCTTGAAGCCGAGCATTGAAAGCCGACAAGGCCACTGCATGGCGCGACATCCCATTCCATTTATCTTAATGAATCCATTTATCGTAGAATCTCACATGAAAAGCACGAACAAAAGTAACGAGATCATGATATATTGGTCGTGCTACTGCCATTCACAACTGTCAGGTTTGTTGCAGAACATCGACGAGCGTTTGGAGCGGCAACGCACATCGATTGAGGCCTCCGTTCAACGCTCCGCAATCTCCACGATCCAGGCCGTGGGCCGCGTGGACCGGTCATCCAGCCACTCCTGGAGCCAGTCCTGGAGCCAGTCGCGAGACTCTCCGGTCAGTACGCAATCCTTTGAGGCCCCAATTTTTGAGGCCCCGGCGATCCCGGAGTCCCCTTCCTTTCGACCAGGAGATGAATTGGCGGAAAACTATGTCGATTTAGATGTCTATGCGGCTCTGGGAGCGGAGCCGGAGCTTCCGGAGAGGCCACGGGTTCCACTCGTGTCAATTCAGGAAGATGATGAAATGTCAGAATCCCAAACTCCAACCGGAAACCCCGACAAGAAGTTCAGTCTACGAGCTGGGAGTGTGAGACACATGAAGCCAGCAAGACAAGACTCCTACGAACTTGCAAAGAGAGAAGAAGGTGTTTGGGTTCGTTCCGAAATGTCCGGCGGTGCAGCGAACGTCTATGATGATGAACAGAAGGATGGGAATCCCTTCCATCGATGTACTGCTAAAGTTGTCAGGACCTGGCAATTTGAAACATTTTTCGCCTTGCTCATCTTTGCACACGCCATTCTTCTGGGAGCTCAGATTGACTGGGAGTGTCGAAATCTAAACAAAGAGTTGCCAAGGGAGATGGCTCGAGTTCACATTGTGTTCACCGCATTCTTTTTGCTTGAGATCATCATGCGGATTCTTGGATTTGGTGTGCGAGAGTTTTGCACTGGCGAAGCATACATCTGGAATCTCATAGATGTTTTCTTAGCACCTTGGCTGAGCTAGTGGCTGAGTCATGATTAAATGATCGGATGTTCTAACAGATCAGGCGTCTTGATGATGGCAATTTGCGGAAAAACCTGGGCTGAATCATTACATCATTACAGGAACATAACATGCCAGCTTTCTGTGTGTCGGAATGGTTTTAGGTGCCTCCGGGTATTATAGATACATACATGCGTAGTCACGTGTTCCCGATGGATGCTTCGTATCAAGGGATAGTATGCAAGGCCAATTGCAACAAATCAGACTTGCGCCCGATTCAGGGCTTGACTCTTGAGTAAACTTGAATCCCCTCGCCATTTCTTGACCATGTCCTACCAATTTCGGGCTTTAAAACAGCGTGATGACATGTGAATGACTCGCGTGTCCCAGGTGCTAATAGCAATAGTCGAGAATCTGGCAGATGCTTTGACAGAGGACGCAGACCTGCAAACGATGTGAACGGATCCGCGTTGGTGCAACAGGGGTACTGTAAACACCAGAAAACTCAGTGCGCAGTTGACTGATTCAGGCTTGTGACAGTTGCATTGGCACTCCAAATTTCTCTGAAGTGATCTACCAACTCCAGAAGAAGCGCAGCTGTAGCTGTGTAGGCAGCAACTTGATTCCGTTTCAATACCAGAAACATCATTCTGGATATTATGGTATCATATTGTATCATATTGTATCAATATTGTAATACTTAAACATCCCAAACTTTGTCGGATTGTCCTGATGACAGGACTCGTTTGCCAGTGGAAGTTTCCGAATTTTGCGCATCTTGCGCCTTGCTCGATCAGCTCGGGGTCTGCGTGTGGTTCGTTTGCTCCGCTTCATCCGACCTCTACGGCTCCTGGTCTTCTCCATTGCGGTGACGTTGAAGTCATTGGTCTGGTCTGTGATTCTCTTGTTTATTATCATCTATTTGTTCAGCATCCTATTTGCTGATGCCAACTTGGCATACTTTACATCAGAAGGTCATATCCCGCCAACAATCCTGACAGATAGCGACTTACAATCTCATTTTGGCTCAGTTCAAATATCAATGCATACACTTTTCAGAGCTATCTGTGGTGGTCTGGAATGGCGACATGCAGCAAATTCCTTGGACCGGAGTATTGGTTGGGGTTCCTTGATTTTGGAAAGCAGCTTTTTGTATTTCCTCTTTTGTTTTTTTAACCACTTCCCAATTTGGGACATTTTCTTTTCCAGGATTTGAATTTTGAGGAAAGTGTTGTTTGTTTGCTCTCGTGTTGGCAGTTTTCCATCCAAACCACCAAACCCAACTGACAAGCCTCATAACAACTTGACTGAATCGATCAGGGGTTCAATTGACATCCTTGTTTATCTGCAGTCTGGCAGGTTGGTCTCAGCTATTCACATGCTATATGGCATCTCGCCAAAGTCTGAAGCTTTCGATTTTTCCCGTTTTCTTAAACATGTTTAATTGATTGTTGCTGGTGTTGATTGTTGATGATGAGTGTTGTTGATTTTTTTGTTGAAGTTTATGGACTTGTGTTGTTTCCACTGCCAAAAAACATGAGGTGGATTCAAATCACAGTCTTTCCCCCCTGAAGGACTGTGATTGCTTGATTTTAAAGAAGTTGCTGGCTCTTCTGAAAGAAGTGGCATTACATCCTAAATCGCATTTTCTTCGCTCGGGCTGAAATACTAAAAGAACATGAACACTATCATTGCGTACAGTACCTGATACATTTTGATACTACGTTACCCAAGGGGTAGTGTGAGAACTATTGTCGTGGGTTCAGGAATTGTATTCTGGGGCAAGCAAGAACATGTCTTGTTGTTGTTCTGAGAACAGGATGTAGCACTCCTTTTCCAATTTCAAAGTTACAAAGCACAATTGCATTGCTGCCTGCCATGTCATTGCGTATGATGAACAGCGTTTCGAAGCGGCATGGAAACTCTCCCCATCCTCCAGTCATCGAGCAGATGCCTGCCCTGTCGCAAGACCGTGGCCCGCTAATGGAAGTGCAACCTGGGATAATGATAGAACCTCAAATATCTAGATCTTGATCCTATGCCTAGATGCCTGAATCTCCATTGCTTCAGATTGTGAAAAGATGTAAAACTTCAGCAGGAGGTGACAGGGATGCACACTGGGCTGGCACCAACGAAAACACCACCACCATCATCATCATCATCATCATCATCATCATCATCATCATCATCATCATCATCATCATCATCATCATCATCATCATCATCACAATCATCATCACAATCATCATCACAATCATCATCACAATCATCATCACAATCAGCATCACAATCATCATCACAATCATCATCACAATCATCATCACAATCATCATCACAATCATCATCACAATCATCATCACAATCATCATCACAATCATCATCATCATCATCATCATCATCATCATCATCATCACCATCATCATCATCATCGTCATCATCATTATCATCACCATGATCATCATCACCACCATCATCATCATCGTCATCATCTTTATCATCACCATGATCATCATCACCATCATCATCATTATCATCATCACCATCATCACCATGATCATCATCATCATCATCATCATCATCATCATCATCATCACCCTCATCATCACCATTATCATCTCCATCACCACCACCATCAGCATCACCACTGATCATATCCTCATCATCATTATCCCGCCGGGTTGGTAAGCGCGGTGCGGTTAAGCAATGGTTGAAAAAAAACGCAACTACTGCGCCGTAGACATTTCATTTGACGGTCAAATTGTAGTGGTTGACATGATGTCAGAGGAGCCGCTGTTAGCCCAACGCCACTGAAACACGCGTAACGCTTGCAACCTCTTCATCTCCTCTGCCAGCTCCGGATGCAGTGGGCCATGCCGGGACCGGAACTCCATATCGCGAGCTCAGGAAGGCGGGCGCCTGCACCTGAACGCGATGTCGCGGGCTCAGGATGCAGTGGAGGGCGCCTGCACCAGAACTCCATATCGCCACCTCCGGATGCTGTGGAGGGCGCCTGGACCCGAACCCTAGCGCGAACTCCGGATGCTGAACTTCGAGAGCCCCGTGTTCTTCGTCTATAGGAATTTGGCGCATCCGGATCATCCAGTGGCGGATGCCACGAAACCCGAAGTTTTCACAAAAAAAATGCCGTGGGCACACAGCAATGTAAGAGATGCGCAGTTTTGCCCGGAAGTGCGTCACCTGATATTAGATGTAACCATGTCAACTTGGGAAGACATGATTCAATTTATGAATCTGACCGTGAGTCATACGACAATGTACTGCCACAGTTTTGCCAAACGCTGTTGCCAGTGTTTTCTCGCTTTTGCTGTCAGCAGCTCCAAATAAAAAACTGAAACAAGGCACCAAAACGATGTGTCCAGGTGCCAGCAACAAGTCCAGTGGACTCACTGCGATTGCCTTCCTACTTTTCTTACCTGGGGTTGCTGTGAAGCCAGCAACAATGAGTGAGAATGCGAAGGCTGCATCCTAGGCTGGATCCTTATTTGCTGCTTTTGCGTCTTGACCTTGCGATGGCTGTTTTGCATGTTGCTATCGCTAGGGTCTCAATTCTGCAGTTTTGCCGCGCAGCATGAACAAGACTATCTCAGACACAGCTGCTGCACCGGCTCAAAGTAAGCGCCCCTCGCACCGAAACAACTAACCTGGACAATGTTCCCGGTCGAGGTCCTGGCGATCATCAGCGGGTTTGCGATGGAGGCGCAGCTGCTAGCGGTTGCCACCGTGGCTTCCGCACGGTGGAGCTGGTGTGGAAGGCCTCGCGTGAGCTTGTGGCACAGTACGCCGGCTTTTGGCGCGTCGAGGGGGCGCAGGTTCGGTGCCGCTCCTGGGTGGAGGGCGACGGCCAGCGGCCGCCCTTCTAGAGGGGGTTCGTGAACCCGTTCGTGGCACCTCATGCCCTACCTTCCGATCCGCGTGCTCCGAACTCTAGCGGACACAGGAGCGCGCAACATCCTGACGCGTGTATGTGGGTTTACAGCAGTTTCGTGTGTGTGTGTGTGACTTGCGCCATTTGCATGCCGGAAACGCAAAAATTTTGTTTTCACGAATTTTGTCTCCTTGTCCAAAACATGATATGTGTATCATGGACTGGAACCTCAGCAGATGCAACAAACCTTCAACTTGGACCACTGCTTGTGGTGGTGCTCTGTTGGATTGGCCGCAAGTGGCCACTGTATGGCACATGTTTGGCCACAGTTTTGCACACGCGACAAAGAAAGACCAGACTGATTTTGCATTGCCGGTTTGTCTGGCGCTGATGCACCCGCGCACACAGACGCGACACAACCTGCAGATGGAAAACGTCTTCTCGCATGCCAACTCCATGTATTCATGTCTCTTATGCACCTCGGCGTGATGATTTGCCACGAAATGAATACAACCCATGGATGTGGAATGACCTCTGAGGAGGAACTGGGTGTGGTTCTGCAACCATTGCCTGCAAACGAGCAGAATGTGAATTCCTGCAAGATTTGCACCAATGCCAATTTCTGCAAAATTTTGAGCCAGATGAAAGTCATGACAGGCTCCTGGTGACAACGATGGATTGCTTCCTGCTTTGAAGCAACTGATCCAACAGGCTGAACAAGGTCCAAAAACTTACTGAGTCGCTTAAAGCAGTTAAGTCCTGATGCATGTGATGGTCGCCTTGCCAGTAATTTGCCTGAACGGGAAATGCCAACGGGACATTTGACCGGAAAATCGCCAGCTCAACCGAATGTGCCAGCTCCTCGCCGATCATGGGCTACTGTCGACGCACAACCAGCCCAACTCAAGCAAACGGATCTGAAACAAACCAAAGCCGCTCGTGACACAGCACAGATCCCATACCGTTTGTGGCTCTGATCACGGTCCATGCCTTGCGCATAGCATTGGAAAAAAGCGAAACAGTCAGTGCAACGCTTTGTGCTGCCAACTGCGCAACAGCCACAGAATTACGCGCGTAGGTAAAATCCCATGACCTTGCCAGCAAGCTCAAATTAGCCGCTGTCCGCCCCTCCAGGAATATAGCCATTTGGAGGTGGGATGGACCAGCCAACAACAAAACATGGGTGAAACGAATTATAATCCATACCTGGCGTGCGGGACGCATCTCTAGCGGAGCATCAAGGTTGCAGTCAGCATGAACGTTGATAGCCCACCCACCCCAAAAGTACACCTTTTTCAAGATGAGTATAACTACACGCGCGGTTTCCACCCCGCTAGCATCACCATAGTCATCATCACGGACTTTATCGTCGCCACCCTCCTGAGCATCAACATCAACATTGGAATCAACATCTTCATCATTCCTCGTACCATAATCACTATCATCATCACCATCACCACCGTCACCACCACCACCACCACCACCACCACCACCACCACCAGCAGCAGCAGCAGCAGCAGCAGCAGCAGCAGCAGCAGCAGTAACAACAACAACAACAACAACAACAACAACAACAACAACAACAACAACAACAACAACAACAACAACAACAACAACAACAACAACAACTACAACTACAACNAACAACAACAACAACAACAACAACAACAACAACAACAACAACAACAACAACAACAACTACAACTACAACTACAACTACAACTACAACTACAACTACAACAACAACAACAACAACAACAACAACAACAACAACAACAACAACAACAACAACAACAACAACAACAACAACAACAACAACAACATGACCAACATGATCTCGATCAACATCATCAACGTCTGAATCGTCACAAACACAACCATTATCATTATTACTATCACCACTTCTACTACTATCCTTGTCCTTATTGCTAACACTATCGCCATCACCATCACCATCACCATCATCATCACCATCATCATCATCATCATCATCACCATGATCATCATCACCAGCATCATTATCATCATCATCAACATCATCATCATCGTCATCATCATCACCATCATCACCATCGTCATCGTCGTAGCCATCAGTGTCATCCACATCACCACAAACACTACAACCATCACCATTTTCATCATCACAACTATCATTTTTCAACCGATCATCCCAGGCATTCTGCTGTTTTGCTGTACTCAATGTCATGACCGGTGAAACTTGGCTGCAAGCAAATGTCATGTTTTCGGGATTGGGCAGGGTTGAAATTAGGATTGGTGATGTGATATGACGTGGCATGTTTCATGATTTTTGCTGACGCATGTTGATGATTGTGAAACGATGTGACGAATCCAAATCATTCTGCTTGTGTGCGCGGCAAATGTTGTGGATCGAGAACGCACACGCAGTGTCGATGGACACTATATATATATATTTGTATATATATATATATCATATCATGTGTATGTTGGAGTAACGTGGTTGATTTTTAGCACACTCATGCTTGCCCAGACATTGAGAGACACACGCACGTACACGCCCACAGACACACACACACACACCCACATGCACATGCAATTCAATTTTCCCGACATGTTTGATTGAGGTGTTGCCCGTGTAGCAAATGTATATCACACTATTCCAACAACATTTGTTTTTTATTCGCTGTCCCATAACTGGCAAACAATGATCACCCAATGACATCAACTACCAAATGTTTTCAATCCAAACACATCCATATGTAAGTGAGGGGTTTGTTCCTTTTACAAATTTGCCAAGGTTTTTTGCCACAGTGCCATCGCCAGCGCCGAACAAGACCATGAGATCATGGTGCAGTCGATGGTGAATGAACAAGAACGCATTCGTCAAGCGTTTGCTGATTTGTTCCGTCTAATGGACAAGGCTGGCTGGACCTGTTTTTCATCAAAAGATGTGGCATTTACATACATTTACCGCATTTACCCAATGCCATTTGTGCCATCCCCAATTTACTTGATTCTACCAGTTTGATCATGTTTGATCCATTTTCAGTTATCAAGAACCATACCCAGCACCAATACCCAACAAACCTTGTTGGCGTTTTTTCCCCATTACTAGGAGTAGTATTTTTCTCCAACCGTACCCCAAAAGTGTGTTGTAATAACCCAAAGATTTTATGCTTGCACAATAACCCAAAGATTTTATGCTTGCACATTGGCTCCACCGGGTTCCACGTGTTTGCTCAGCAGGATGGCAGCGGCACCATCACCATCAAAGAATTTGAAAAAGGTTTCCATGTAGAAACTACGAAAGCACTTTTCGAAGCCCTCGGACTCAAAGCTGAAGATGCTTGGACACTTTTCAGGAGCTTGGACAAGGACGGGGTGCCACAGAGGCACCAACATTTTCGTATATTTTCGTGCCAATCGGACCAGTAATTGCAAACATTCTGTTCATTCGTTGGTGTCTTTCGGAAATCGTCCTGTCGGACAGGACGGTGACCATCGAATTGGAGAAACGGAATTTGTCCAAGGGTGCATCAATACTCGTGGTCCCGCTCGACAGGTAGATTTGCGAAGACAGGCTCAACGAAACAGGAGACTAGAGCACAGGGATGTTGACCAGGTTTTCAGAGTTGAAAGTGACAAGATTGAATTGGGAAAACATCATAGCGTAAGGAATGGAACCACCTTCAAAAAAGGTTGAGAGGCGCAGCCTACATTGCCTACATCACCACTTGAGCCATTCAGTTTTCTGGAATGTGAATAAATTTTGACTGAAGCGTTCAGGACACAACTGGACCACTTGGAAGGCGCTTCCTTTGAGTTCATGGTGCTTCTCAAAGAAGTGGCGCAGAAAATGGACATCGATCCTTCAGAGATCCTCGGAGAGATTCATTCCGCCCAATTGAGCACCCACAGCGACTGACCTGACCGATCTCGCAGAAGATGGGCTGGAAATTTGGTGGTTCTGCTGTAGTAATTCGCAAGTGGCAGAAGTGCTTGAATGAAAGTAACTCCTGGACCTCCAAACGGAGCTTTCAGGATATTCCTGACTTTCTGCAGCATTTTCAGCATCGAAGAAAAACACGAGGGCTGTTGAACGATACTACAACTGGATATTTATCTACAGAGTGCAATGAGGTATTATTACGGTATTATTGTATCATCACTTTCCCCGTTAGAATGGGGATATACCGGTATAACCCCAATATTTCAGTAATTTGATATTCTGAAGAAAGTGGCACAGTGCCTCAAGCCTTCCGGCAGATTGATCCAGGTCAGATCACGACGGGTGGTGCCACTGCCGCGCCCGAAGCCAAAGTGGCAGGTTTTTTTTTTGGTGGAAACCACCATCTGTTTTGCCCAAACACAGCGGTTTAAACCCCAAGACATGATCATTTTATATCATTTTAATAGGGATCGTGATGATAAACCATGTTATTTTGGCATATATATATATATATGGGGATGGGTCAAAACCTATTGACCTATTATTATCCATTTTTATGGGATGAACATCCATTTACCAGCTATTTTGATGTTCACTAGGTACCAGGGTTTTGACTCATAGCCATATATACCCGAATATTGGACAAACCTCGTTGGTTGGAAATAGACGACATCAGGACAACATCATCTATACAATGAGATATGAGGACATTTGACAGTGACTGAAACTTGAGACTCTCAGATTGCAGGGAACATGTCCTGTTGGGAATACATCTCAGGACACTCTGTGCAGATGAACATGCAGAGTCCTGTGATCACATTCATTTGTTGGCCTGGGTAGAAAAAGCTGTTTTATGCTTGGTATATATTGGTTTGCTCCCAAAGGATGGCAAATTGTGTCACTGTCATTGCTTTGTTGAGTGCAACGCATGGTTTTCCCCCTTTATTACACATTCACACTGCATGAAGGTATATCTACACGCTGCACGTATATATATATATATATACACATGATTTATATGTATATATACAGATACAGATATGCAATGCAGCTTGAGGTCTGGAAGCCAACCGTCGCAATGGAGGTGCCAAAAGGGCTGAAGTCTCTTCAATCGGAGTCACGTACAGACAGCCTGGTGGGATATCCGAAACTTGAGCAATAAGTTTCCTCTTGGATGTACGCTTCTTTATAGCTCCAATCTTAACACTCAACCATATTCACTGTTTGAAGAGCCTGGCCTTGAATGGGAACCTTACTGTTCCAATTCATGGCTCCTTCGTTGTCATAAACCATCATAAACATTCATAAACTGCACACAAGGCATGCTGTGGCCTGTTGGACAGTCATTTTCCCGGCACAAAAATTGGCTCCTTGATGGGATGAGACTTCAAGCATAGACCGAGGTGGCGCATCACGGGGTGCCAGTCGAGCAAGGCACTCAGTGGAGTCAGATTGGCTGCCCCAGTCCTTGACTGAACGGATTGAAATGGAACATGAGTTGGTAGATCCCTTGCAATCTGTGGTAAATGGACATGAACTTAGTGAAACAGTTGCTGCGCTCCTTTTGGGGTGTACTCTTCTTATTTTTTGTGCGTTTCCCATCTGTGTGATCAGCTAAACAACTAAAATGTGGGCCAAACCAAGCTCTAGTTTGACTCTGGGGGTTGCGTTTATACGACGTGTACACCCTAATGCACAACATGAACGTTTTAGATTGGAGACAGATTAGATTTGATGACATTGGTATGGTTTAGTATATCATGCATTGCTATATATTTATCTATGCACAGAAACCTACACCAATGCAAAGATGTACTGAACACACTCCAAGTTTGGCTTCTGCCAAAAATCAGGGGGTCACAGCATCGCCCCAAGGCCAGATCCGACATGAATTGCTTGCCAGATTTGGTGCCATCTATGCAGGAGCCATTGCAGCATCCCTTGCCTGGATCTAAGCAAGGAAAATTGTGGCATGGCCAGAGCTCTTGTGGGAAGTCGGAAGATATGGCGTTCATGTTGCGTTTGTAGATATCGTGATTGCTGGTGACAACATTCTGTGATGCTTTCTCTTGACCGAGATTGGGCTGTATCTGGTGACCCTGCAACGTTCAGTGGTAGTGAGCCCTGAGCTTCAGAATCTCGGATTCTCTCGAAAGATTGTTGTCACTATCATCCAGATTAGGCAGATTTAGGCAGTTTTCTTCGGTTTATAGATCTTCTTACATCTTTTTACTTGCATTTACTCATACCTTCTGATTGTCACTTTGTCCACGTGAAGCTCAGTGGCAGATAGGAGGGGCTGATGCTGACCGGCACCATGTCAAAGAGTAATATTCGCAAAGCAACTTATGTCGTCAGCTGGCGTTCAAAGCAGCAGGTGCAGGGTAAACATCCGCCCGCGTGACATGGCGTGACCTTGTGATGCAATCTGTGTCGCATCACCAGACTTTTTTTTTGTGGCTTCATGGTGCCACCATGTGCCACCATGGTTTGGAGGAACAGTCTCGACCCTTCAACCTGACTCAAAGCCCCGCCAAGGTGCAGATTCACTAGTTTTGATATGACTCTTGGCACGTCAACTCTTACTGAAAGCCAATTATAAGCTGTTTGTAAGGGGCAAAATCACCTTTTTTTAACAGTGGGATTTGAACATTGGCCGAAGATACGCCTCTCGCGCCTGATTTGAAGAGCTTTGATCTATACTCAAGCATTGAAGATTCTTGAGATTGGTGAAGAGGCATGATCTGACTTGATTCCTAAGAGCTTACCAAATCAGGACGTCTCACCGGCAGTCTCGCAACCAGGACTTTGGCACTTGTACAGCAATGGTCAAGAGCAAAATTGAACGTATATCAAAAATTCGAAATTGATAATAGGAATGGAAATTGTGATGGTAGTATACGACTCAGCAAAACTAGAGTAGACTGCAGTAAATGACATTGATCATATAATGGCATGGGATAATTTGGTTGTGAAACCCAAGCAGTACAGGAACGGTGCATTGCTGTTTTGGCCATAGATTCTTTGCCCGTCTCACAGTGATTTGAGCCCACATCTGGACTCAAAGCGCAGGTGACAGCGGTGCCATACTGCGGAAATGGTGGGATTGGCAGGAGACCCACGGATTTCATTGCTTTCGTGCTACAGCGCGTCTGGGTGATATTAACAACTGATACAAGAATTGTACTGATACGTAGTTACACAACATACAGCAATCATTGATTATTCGTAGACAAAAGAACAATGTGACTAATGTGACATGTTAACATCGTAATACATCGTATACTGTTCTCGGCTCAAACCGGTCAGCCGTCCTGTGGGCGGAGCAAAACAGCACCTTGGATGAATCTGTTGAGTCTTGCAGTGGAGATGCCTAACGCTTTGAGAGAACTTGGGTATGACATGGTATTACAGGGCTCATGCAGCTGGAAGAAGGAATTCCAATGGATTCACAGCAGTTCTATGACACCGAGTAACACTGATTCGCTACCCGAGTTACCGAGCTATCTGAGTTCAAGGGTGTTTAAAGATTTCAAAGCATCTTGAAGCCCGAGGTTCGTTCCAATGCCCAACTGTTTCCCAGGTTAGCGATGGTGCTCGGAGAACTTGGGCAGCGGATCACCGCATCATTTCGGCGCCTGAATCAGGCGCCGATCATCGCAGCTTGGGCGCCGTTGTGATTTCGTGATGTCTTGTGATATCCCAAAATGGGTGGATCCGCATCAGTATGGGGTATCCCAAGATTACAATGTGAACAGATGACACAGAATTATCATGAATTATCGATATCCACAATTTGGCGACACAAAGAAAACAGGTTGATTTGCGAAACCAATGAATTGGAATGTTTGGGGTCGCCCTGATCTTTTAGGACTTCTCCCTATCGCGGAGCCAAGGATGATGACCTTCTGGATGAAGTGTTGAAGGAAATCGCTGCTGCCCTGCTCCATGCGGATGTGAATGTCCGTTATGTTTCGGAGCTCAGGAGCGATGGACTCTGCAAAGTCTTGTGCGTTTTTCCGCAGTATCACTATGTCACTATGTACGATATGTATCATGTTGAATGCGGCATGTTTGTTGCCAAGGGCGGCATGAGTGTGGCCAAAGTGCATAGCTTTACTTCTTCTTGACAACTTTCACCTGAAGAAGTTCCGGAAACGTTGCAACGCATGTACTACTTGAGTATGAGGATTTGTTGCAATCCCGGTCGACCAGCTTTATCCAACATTGCTGCTTGGGGGGGTCGCTGGTTCATCCACAGCAAGAGTCTCTCCCGGAGCTTCTGAGCCAAAGGAGCAATGTGAAGAAGAGAGTTCTTCTTGAAAGTGATGCCAGTGGAGTCAACAAGCGAAAGTTGATCCAGAAGGTTCAGTTGCACGTGTTTTTTTCTCTGATTGACCATGGTATGGGTTTGTTCAAGAAATTACACACACCAAAATGTGTTTTATCTGAGAATCCTAGTTTTCCCACATATAAATACATTTACAATTACTATATGAATTACATTATGTTATATTAAATCATATATACATACAGATCATCCAGCAACCCCCAAAAAGATAGAACAGTGTTTCCAGGCTGATATAGATTATAGACTATACCATTATTTACCTATGTTTCCAAGTTCCCAATTTTTCTATCTAGTTTGGTGATATACGAATTATTACAGAATGTTAATAAGCTAGCCCCCCCAAACCCTACCTTTTGCTACCTTGTAGCCATGATCCTGCGGAGGCAGTCGTCGAGGAGCTGGTTCGGCTGGTGTCTACAGATCGCAAGCCCTACAAGCTCGAGACACTCAGCAAAAATGGAGACATAACATGCTAGTATGCTAGTTTTTACTGATTTGATGTGACTTTATGGTGATTTAATGGGATTTAATCGAATTTTATGGGTAATTGTATTATGGGACAAGACTTGCGCGTAATCAATAGTATATACTATGTTTGACCAAGAACATGGGTCGTATTGTTTATAGTTAGTTTCAGTCGCATTTTCAACCATAGAAAGAAGATTAAGATCACCACTGAATTTCATATCCCTGGGACGACCAATCAGAAGGTGTTCATGCCCAGACCCTGGTGGATAGCAGCACTTTCCGGCAGTATTAATGTTAATGAGGCTTGCTCTGCACGAGACATGCATGGGTCTGTGCCACAGCTCAGGAAAGGCAAGTGCAATATCATCATGTTCGTTGGCTTGCAGGGAAGTGGCAAAACCACCACTTGCACCAAGTATGCACACCACTACAATAGAAAAGGCGCCGACTGGGGTTCGTTGAGTGTCACTCTAACAGTCAAGCTTCCAAGTTCAATCAAGTCCTTGCTACTGGTGCTCCTAAAGATCATGGGGTCGCTATATATAGTGGTACTGTAGATGTGGTACTGCCTGTTTTGCGAGCCACATTGGACCATCACATCCATCAGCATTCCGGTCTGGCTTCCAGGCTGGAAGACGGCCCTAGTTTGTGCGGATACCTTCCGAGCTGGTGCTTTTGATCAGCTGAAGCAAAACGCCTCCAAGGCGGGTGAAGAATCGAAGACTGCAGACAAGATATATTAAGACCTGTGATATGGTTATTTGCGGGGATGAACATCAGTCTACTATCTATTTTGATGTTCACCAGGGTACCAGGGTTTTGGAGGGTTTTGACCCATAGCCATACGGCATCATACGACAAGATGATGACAAGATGACGATCTGGAGTAGCCAGGTCGTAGGACATGGTTCTTCTCTTGCCAATAGCTAGAGATAGCCTTGAGTTGTTCCTGCTCAATGGCAACATGGAAATAGCTTTGGGATGCCTTGGGATGCCTTAGGGTGTTGCCAGTGGACTGGTCAAGGTGAGAATACCTTTCTACGGCGATTACAATGAGACGGATCCAGTGAAGATCGCCGAGGAAGGCTGGCAATTTCACCGGATGCCAATCAAGCCAACCTGTTTTGGGCGGAATGAAAGCAGAGAGCCAACCCACCAGGGTTCCACTGGCAGGTGTCGAACTTTTCAAGAAGGAAAAGTATGACCTGATCATTGTGGACACGTCAGGTCGACACAAGCACCCCGGCAGGGAGCACTCTTGAAACCAACGAGTTTGAAACGGGTCTTGGTTTCAGCCCAGCAATTCTTCCAGCGAAACTTTCGCCCAGGCAGGAAGCAGCTCTTTTTGATGAGATGCAGCAAGTAGCAGAGGCCCTGCACTGAATTCCATCCATTTCAAGAGTGAACATGATGATGAGCCATGGGATTTTTTGGAAGATCTTGGGATAGCCTATTTTCAGACAAAGCCAAGCAACAGAAATAGCAAAATGTGTTCTACAGTTTGATTCTTATGCGCACACCCTCATTTTGTCCCTATAGGCGTACAAATTTGCATGCACACGTGGATACTCATTCATCAGAGTTGTTATGCATCCCATGACGAAAGCAGTCACATTCCACTATCATTGCGTTTATTCCTGCTGGGAGTGACCATATTGAGAGAGGGTTGGCGGTCAATGTCACGCATCAGTTTTTGGCATGTGAGAATTCATAACAACGGCATTTGGTGAACTGATGAAAAGCACGGACCACAAACAATCCCCTTGTTCATCGCAGATGGCACGACGTGACAGATACTGCAACGTGTGCATATCTTCGACTCTGAGCCCCCCAGTCTCTACAGTATCATGATTTCAATGATATGTACATATTTACATAGTATATGTATATATTTGTACATCGATCTTCAATACTTAGACTTTTGAACTTTGAATGCTGTCCACCAGTGGAGCTTGAGGTGGTGGCACCCAACGACATCATTTTTATCATGGACTCTCACATTGGTCGGCTGACCTAAGTCCCGCCTGGCTCAAGGTGACCGCGGGTAGAGACCCGGAAAAAGGGGTCATGCTATTTTAAAATGAATCCAATTCCAAGATGTGATTGTGATGATGATGATGATGATGATGATGATGATGATGAGGAGGAGGAGGAGGAGGAGGAGGAGGAGGAGGAGGTGTGAATAATATGACATGCATAGAACAGAAATGGAACCGACTGTATTCAGAGGAATGGGATGGAACAGGGGAATGGCGCAACTTGTCACAAGACTGGGACCAGGTATGGCTCCTCCAATTCAATTTCAGGGCATCGATTCATGTTGAACCCATCAATCCGAACAAGTTATTTTAGGAGGAAGCAGAGACCACCGATTTCATGTTAATTTGGAGTCTTGTCCTGGACAAACCACGGCCACAAAAATGCTCAGACTGTCATATATGGTGACAGTGCTACCAGACTTTGGGCTTGAGTTTTGGCTGAACTGGTTTTCGTAAATCACCAGGCGTATGATAGTAAAAGGATCCAAGATTGAATGTTTCGTGATTGATGATGATAGAACCCCCTGGTGAGTCCTGTGGCGGGTGTGAGGTGAAACACCTCCCCCACTGAGGTCAAGCTTGTTTTGATCAAGCAAAGGCCTTTAGAGAGGTGGTCGACATTGGTAGTGCGCCCTCCTCAGTAAATCCAGGAGTTTCCTTCCCTGGGACCTGCGGTCCAGATGCGGACAACCATCTCCTTTGCGACGATTTTATCGACCACTGCTTTGTCAGATCATCCGCATCATCCCTAAAAAGTAGGATGGGTATACTCAGTGTACCCTACAACAATCAAAAAGGCAATGGGAAATCCCCTGTAAATGAAGGTTTTACAGTTTTACATGGTTTTAGTATGCTCTGGTGGGAAAACCATCGACGTAACTGAGGGATTCTCCAGCTCGGCATGTTTGATTTGCGGATGGTACTTCAGAGGTTGCCCCACTTTGGTGTGCAGGTGATCATCACCAAGTTAGATGGCCATGCAAAGGGTGGTGGTGCGCTTTCGGCGGTCTCTGCTACGTGCGGGCACCAAGTGCTGGAGAATTCACCATTTGTTTTGATGGTTGTTCCACTAAACCCTCCATTTACAGGAGCTTCCCCATTTCCATGTTCTGGAGGGTAATCAACAAAGAGAGGCAGCAAGAGTCTTGATGTAATTTCCGGACTCTTGTGTCGTCCTGTGGGAAGCAGATTCCTTCCTGATTTTGTTGCTATGGGCAGATTCATTGTGATGAGACAGGTTTAACATTGACCCGTTCGGTGCTTTTAGAGGAAGTCACCTGAATAATTAGTTTATCATATGAACCGATTTATAATTGGGGTAGTATTAGCCACAATTAAACCCAATTATTATATGGGGATGGCGGGGATGGGTCAAAACCTATCATTACCATTGCCATAGTGGAGGGAATAAACATCCATTAACCAGCTACTTTAGGGATTTTTAGGGTACCTAGGGTGCCAAGGTTTTAACTCAGAGCCATATAAGCACTTGCTACCCTCATGTTTTTTTGGTTTACTGCTTGGGTTGGCTTCCAACTCTGAGGAACTCGCCAATCATTTTCCTGGGAACCGGCGAGCATTTTGATGAGTTTCTTGGCAGCATTGAGAGGGTTGGTTTTCAGCAATATCCACAGTCATCCACAGCCTGTTTGTGGAGGGAATATACGATGGGATATGGGATACATGGGAAAATATGGGACATCGTATGAGATTTTGATGAATTGGTACACTCTTTCTGTTCAGGAACAACTCTGATTACTTGTGTGGTTTCCGTCAAATAACTGTCATGACTAAGTATATACTGTGCAATCTCACTCAAGAACCAGAGCCCCAACAGTTTGCTTGGCAGTAGAGTATTAGGGGATGCTGGCAGTTCTTTAGGAATTGACTTTGGCCAGCCCATCATGAAAATTGTGGACCATGAACATACCCGAACTGAAGACCATCTTCGGATTTCTACATCCTGAAGGTAGCATCGCAGTGAGCATCGGAAATCAGAAAACAAACACAATAAACACAATGATTCAGCATGGAATACATACTATATATATATATGTACTGTAATCGTATTTACAACATATATTATATATATATATACATACATATATATATATACATACATATATACATATATATATTGACATGTATCATGTATAGTTACATATGTATTGATATTGTACATCAGACATTCTCAATAGATTACATGATATGAATCGATTTGGAAATTCGCCAGGTTCCAACCCTTCGATGCTCAGAGCTTCGTCTCGCGCCTCCTGGGCAACTCGTTGCGTATGGATTGATGACCATCCCCTTCCATGGAACTCTTGACCATGGTAAATACATGTAAATACGATGTCAACAGAATATACATACACAAATAAATACACACATAATATACATACACAAATAAATACACACATAATATGTATATATATATACACATATATTCAAATGTATATATAATATATATATATATATTCAAATAAATATATATATATATAAATAAATATATATATATATATACACATAAATATATATATATATAAATATATATAATTATATATATATATTATAGAATCTATGGTATAGTCTATGGTAATTAGTTAGACTCCAGTTGGTGCAATGTTATTGCATCTTAATACGGTTTCTGTGAGCCGACTGGCCAGATTTGGCAAAGCTTGTTGCTTTCCTGACGATTTGAAAAGACGATCTGTGCTGAAAGCAAAAAATCAAACGGAATTCTTTGGCTGGGTAGCTTTCGTGAGTAATCAACCAGACTTCACAAAAAAATACTTGGCAGTTCAGGGATTTAAATCATTTAACCAACAAAAATAATTAGGGGTTTTGCAATGTGGACATTTGTTTTTAATGGTTTTTTAGATTCAATCATTACAGAATCCCAGAGCTATCCCATTGCGCAGCTTGGCTGAGGCATGGGTGACCTTAAGGGTCTCTTCCAGACCATCACAGAGGCACTGGATGCTACTCTGGGGGCATAGAAATCCCCCCCAACATTTAATGGTTTATCATCGTTTTCCTTGCCCTACCGCAGACATTTTCTTAAGGTTGGCGGTTTGACATGTGGCAGTTTCTTTTAACCCTAGGATGATCCGAATTGAGGAATATATTTCAGATGCGTTTTTCAACCACCAACCAGATCTGCGTTTCAAGGCCATGCCTTTGGACAAGCAACCTGAACTGCTCAACAAGATCTCCAAGGGAAGGCGACCTGCGGCGCACACTGGGTTTACGCAAGCTGTTTAAACCAGAAAGAGATATCCGGAATGAGTCAGAAACCAAATACCTTGCTGTTCACACCAAAGTCGCTGTGGTTCTTATGGATCTTCATCCTCCGAAATGTGGTATACAGCAATTTAAGTGGGAGACATCATGACAAGTGGTGATGAATTTTGGGATGTCAAGATTTGACTGTTGCAGACGTGCTGAGTTTGATAGGATAAGCTGGGATCCGATATGCTGCATACATTGAGTAGATTGGATTTCGGCCTTAGGAATGCATTGCAAAATCTGCTTTCCGATTCGCCGAATCCCAAGACCTTGAAATCAGTTGCCCAGCAATAGTGGCAGTCCCCACGCGTCATCATCAGCTGTCATTTCAACCTGCAGACCATGCAGAAAGTTGAATGGATGTGTTACCATCCGGAAATCAAACATGGCAATGGAAAATCTCCCATTTATAGATTGTTTTCCCATTAAACCCTCCACTAATGTGGGATTTTCCAGTGAAATGTGGCAGGTTCTCCCTTCGTGACTTGTACGAGCAGTCCAGTTCTGAGATCCACGTGTTGTGGTCGCTCGGGATATCCGTGGAGTACCGAGCCAAGCGAGGTTCCAGAACCTGCAAAAGTCGGAGCGCCCAGTGGCATCAGTGTCATGGAATTGCGGCATATGGCATATGGTGAGCCCCAAAAGAGAGAAGTTTGATTAAATATTTGTGTACAGTATCTAAGAATGACATATAATCATCCCACTAGAGTCTTATAAGATAAGATCTTCTTACATTTGGCATGCCTGCCCCTTGTTCCTCGCCTACCAGATGCATCCGAGTGCCATCTGCATCGATCTGAAGATCAATCTTCGCCGTGTGGCCAGTGTGGCCTAAGGATGGGACCCATGAGTCAACTGATGCAGATGATTCCAGGGATGTCCAACTTGATGCCGGCAGGCGGTGGGATATGGTGGGGCCCAGTGCCACTATGTACCGCTGGGTCGTTGTACCCCCTGTAACTGTGTTCCTCAAAGCTCAGACATAGTCGGATTGGGTCGATTTAGTTGTTGTTTGATTAGCTGTGTACAGGTGCAGAAAAGGAGGGCGTCAAGAGAATCAAGCGGTTTATGGCCCGGTACTTGGCATCAAGTCCGCTTCCACTGATTCATTCGCGGACGCAGTCAGTGCTGAGTCTACTTGATCAGCTGAGGTCATCATGGACAGCATGCTGGGTGCCCAGAAGATTTTCAGGTGTACCCCGTGAGCACGGTGATGACATTGTTTCAAAACAACTTCCATGTTGAAATCATGACCTGCAATCACTATTGTCGGCTTTGGGTGGCTTTTCAGCAATTTTATGCATGCAAGCAGTTTGATTGTCTACATCCGCCATTTTGTCTCATGCCTTCAAGGACGGATACAGAGCTTGACTGCGAAGTGCAGCTGACTCTTCGAGAAGATGGGTTGTTTTGATTGGAAATGTGCAGCACAACCAGTCACAGTCACACCCTAATTTTTTGGTGGCAAACTCGATGCAGTATATAGATCCGCTATGATCCAGCAAAGATGCGCCATTTTCCCTGCTCCCATGGCTTTAGCCGAGGAATGATTCGCGAAAGTTGCGAATAGCCAGAGGGGCTGGTGCCTCCATACCTGAGGTGCCAATGTACTGGCTGTTACAGTTGTTGCTGACAATAGGGATTGGAGCAAAAATCGGAGACTATTCTGCAGGTGAACCTGCTCATTGATGAGTACAAACGAATGGAGAAGATGGTGGGCAAGATGGGCAAGAGCGGACTCTTTGGCAAGGGCAAAGCTGGCTTGAGTTTCGCTACCACTCGGGCTGACTATAGCATCGGTGGTGCGTTGCAACCGCTGAATTTCACAGCATTGGTTATATAGTAATGCAAGCATGCAATCATCGCGTATGACTTTCATGTGACTTTCATGACGTCAATCATGTTCGGCTCTTTGTTGGGTAATTTCATCGGACCTTCATCCAGTTTCCGCACACTATTGATGGATGTAATGCAACATAATGCATACAAATGGTCCATCCAGTGTTGCAGCGGATTGTCAATTTTGATTGGACCGTGTTCCAGAACATGTTTGTGTCTGTGTGCGTCTGTGTGTCTGTCTCTGTGTCTGTGTTTGTGTGCGTATGTGTAGGTCGGCTCACCGTCTTCGGATTTGATACCATCTCAAAATCTTTGTGTTTTCAATGCATTTTCCATCCTGATTTGGGAGAATTGAGAGCAGCTGACAGACATTTTTGGGATGGGTTGGACCTCCTAAGCCATCTGTTCGGTATCCCTCAAAATGGACGCCAACAGACGCGACAGGTGGTGAGCTTACCCAGCTCAGCAGAAACCCTGGACAGGTGCAACTGTAGTGCAGGAGCATCATGGAACGTCCAGCAGCATCAAACAGCATCCAATGATTTCATGGTGTCCAGATTTGGTTGGACCATTTGTATCCATTTATTATACTTACGTCTTTTTAATAAAATCATCAGGAAGCGAATCTATTTGGATGTAAAAAAACACGTCAAAACCCATGGTTTCCCCGTCGTTTTTCCCTTAAACCAATCCACATTCCGTGCAGGTGATGCAGAAAATGTCAATGGCCTCAGCTACGATTTGGTGGTGACTTGGGGATGCTTTGTGAATCTACGAATCTATGAACTTGGGTTTACTGGTATACCCCAGGAAAGGCATGAGAGTCATGTGTCCAGCTGAGGCAGAGTGCCATGGATCCCCGCATGCTGCAGCAGATGGGCGGTGCACAGAACATGTCATCCGCGCCATGCTTTGGCATTGTACGAGAGCTGGTGATTCGGAATTGAAAAATATTGAAATCACCAGGGAGGAGTGCTTTGCTACAAATATCACCATGGGTAACCTTGTTGTCAGAATGCAAAGGTGCCAAGGGTCTCAAATATCACCATGGGTGACCTTCATGGTGGTGCCAGGATGAAGATGATGAAGGCTGCGACCTGGGCGATTGGATCGCGGCTGCGGTAAAAGGTTTTAGGGTTCATTGCTGAACATCAAGTTTGCAAGAAACTCTTACTGCCAACCTGCAACCCATAAGGGTTTGATATGGTTTGACCATTTGACCTTTAAAAAACGTGTGAGTCTGCAGAGGAGATCCACGCGTTTTCATCCAGCGTCAGGAGTTTGGCAAGATGGAAAACATGGGTGGAATGATGGAAGGTTTGGGAGGTATCGACCCAGCCCAGGCGGGTCCGGGACGTCTGGGAATGTCGGGGATGGGCATATCCTTGAATCCTTGAGGCTCATGACATCATCGGACATCATGACCGAACAAGAGCAATTTGATGACCTGTTTCTTTGTGTTTCTTTGAAACAGATACTTTGAAACAGATACAGTATTGGCATGCAAAGAGAATTAAAGAGAACCAAACAGATGGATGGAATGATGGTAAGTGATGGGTCCGGTGCTGGCAGAGATTCATAGCATCATTTAAATCACTTTATGCAGACTGTCTTGCTACGATTTTGCGCAGGTCGCAAGCATGCAGAAAATGATGGGTGGCAAGATGAAAGGCAGAAGATGAGCTTTGGAGCGGCCCTGACCGAGACGCATAGGACAACACGCCATTGGCCTGAACCTTTTCAGTTTGCTTCTCATGGCAAATGGTTGGCTGATGTTGGTTGATTATTCATGTTTGTATGAATCGAAGGCAACATGTTTTTAGATTTAAATATAGTTTGATGTGTTTGATTGAATGTTTGTGCCATACACCAGGCAGATTTAGTTGTAGCACATCTTTTGGGAAAGGCTTTGTGCGGTTTGTCCTAGTGACTCGGACAAACCGCCGAGGAAAGTCTCACCCGCAGTTGTAGTTGCCATGACGTTGCGATTTTCAGCTGCAGAAATGGCCTTCTGGGGTTCAGACCCACTACTATCATAAGCTCCAATTGTCATGAAGTCCTGCCATGTGCCAGCACAAGATTCCTCCGCAGTCTTCGCCTCCGAGTGGAATGATATGGACTAATTGGCTCATTTGCATTTGCTTTTCGGCCCAGTTGAGCCAGTCCAGAGAGAGGCTGGTGGCTGGTAGTACGACACGGCCCGAAAGGCGCAAAAACCCTCGTCAAAACTGCTCCTTGATCGGACCTCAGTCCATGGATGCTGTGGTGATGGGTTTGTCATGGTGGTTTATCCAAAAACGGGGCCCAGGGACATGTTTCGAAAGCTATTGGTCAATCTGACAGTGAGAGAAAAGCCATGGTTCGGGCTTGCCTGACAATGGGGTATGCGGCTATGACGATATACTAGCAAAATGGCCATTTAATAGCAATAGGCAATAGGTAAAATCCGGGAAAAATCAATAACTGATTGACATAGTCACGTTCATTAACCTTCGAATCATTTTTGGACACACCACATTTGGTGGTTAATATGCTATTCAGTATATAAATTCATGTAAGTGGCTAATCATCTAAACTTAACCATCAAATCATGTTATATGTTAGATATGTTGAATAACTACTAGTGTACCTCAAGTCATCAATTTTGCCCTGAGGCGGTTGCTCCGTTTTGAAGGACCTTCCCACGAGACCAGCGCAGATGGCGAGCGCTGGCTATGGCGGTGTCGTGGCACGGGGCCTAGCTGCAGTGGTTTGACGCGGAAGAACGGGTTGTTTGTTGGGATGTCGCATTTTCTGTGCATTCTTATATTTCAATATTTGGAAATCCGAAAACCACCAGGTTTTTGTTGGTTTCCAAATCCTAGATTTGGACAAATTTGGACATATTTGGACCTAAGAGCCCTGAGGAGCCCTGTGTTTAGATGTGTTTGGGATCTAGCCGATTTAGGAGGTGTAGAAATTAGAGCTGCTGCATGACCTGAGGCCTGCGTGCCTCAGCATGACTCTCTTCCGCTGGAAGGATCTGAAGTTTTCGAAAAGTAGCACCATTGACCATACGAGGGTTTTTGATGAACAACCATTACTATTACATACTATTACCATCTATTGCCACTATGGGCCCTATGGTGGGATTATTGATGATCATAGAATGTATTGAATCACAGAGGTTATTTGGGATTATGGGATGCTACAACAGCAGTGACAGAAAACACTTTTCTCAAACTTTTCTCAAACTTCTTGTGATTTTGGAAGCTGCTCTGCTGATTTTTTTGTTTGACCAAGCCCGTTGTGGCGTGGCGCAAGGAGGTTGTGGCAAGCATGCAGAACTTCTTCCGGTGAGGAGCTGAACCGTCCATTTGCACTTCACGGGAAGGAAGATCATACAGTGGTATGATGACAAAACCCACAACAACAGATATCGATCGAAACCCAAAAAACATATTGATGTGGTAAACCACAAGAATGATACCCTATTTAAGAATATTTAGGACGTGTCCTGCACACAATATTTGCGCAAGGCATCAGTCAAGGCTCAAGATGTGCATGGACTTCCCCATCGCCATCCTTTATCATCAACATCATAATGGCTGATTGCAATGCTCAATCATAATCATCATGATCCAAATAATCCAGATAATCCAGATAATCCAAATGTGATCATCAATAATAAATCCCATAATCCTGGTCATAATCCCATAATCCTTCTCCTCCCAGAATTGGTCTAGGGGGAAATCGAAACCGGAAACCATGGTCTCCACTGAAGATTTTCCCAACAAAATCCTTTCATAGATTAGACTATTATTAGTCATATCCCATGTTTGATGGTTATCCAATCCATCCGAAAATCAATGCATAGACATCCCTGCTATCCATTACATCCATCGACACATCAAGGGATTATCCAATCCCCACTGGTTCCGAACCAAATCAGTCCATTGATAGGGTGTTCTTGTTAGTCAGCTCCCATATTTGTCATATGGAGTGATCCCCCTATAAATCCTCCATCAAGTCACCACAAATCCACGGTCGTCATAAGTTTTTCATGGTTTTATCCCTTAAAATCACCATAAAATCAACGTTTTTTCACACGGTTTTCATGATTTTTCCCCCATAAAATCGCTATATCCCCCTATAAAATTCCCCATAAAATCCCCCATAAAATCCACCATCCATGGACCTCCTATGGCTCCCGAGGCTCGTACCAAGATGTCCTCCTTTGGGGACGACGAAGAGCTGGCAGAGGAGTTGCCGCCCAACCGGAGCCTTCAGCGGCTTCACGGCTTCAATCCCCTTTTGTTTAAAGATCATTGAAGATCAACGTAACATATGGATTTTTAATGAATGAATAGTGATATATATATATATAAGTGATAAGTATACCTGTATGATTGACATACACTGAAAGTAATTGAGCACAGTTGATACAATTGATAGAATGATGACCATGAATTATATACTTTATATAAATTATATATATATATATATGTGTATAATGGATCAATAGTGGATTCATTCACCATTATTGATGTATAATGTATAATTTGGATGGCTCTTGATACGTATTTTGATTCATCCGCACATCATAAGAATATTTGCAGGATTGAGACAGTTTGAGTCCACAGGGATGCACATTTGACGGTGTCTTTTTTCGGTTGGTTGATGATGGTGAAGTCACCATGCAGCGGCTCCTGTTCAACCCTACCTCAGTTGCTGGAGGTTTCAAGAGGATGCCAAAAGCATTCTGAAGGAGTGCCCTCAGACTTGTAGACCACGTGCGGCAGCCTGCCATGCCTTTTTTAGAATATTTTAAAATGGTAGAGAAGGATTTGGCAACTCTTAGAGTTCGACCATGACAACTACTTTGCAGAGAAGTCGTTCTCTCTTCCCCCACATACAAATTACCACATTTTTTGATCCTGATGGTTCTTTCCCCCCAATGAACGCAATTCAAGTCCGTTTTGAACAATGTCGGTGGAAGTCTTGGAACTCGCAGCAGCATTTCATAAGTGTTCCAGATTCCAGGTACTTTGTCTCCTTAGCGCTTGATGATACTGTGGTCTCAGTCATGAGCTCAGGATGCACAGCTCTGATTCAACCTCCTGTTGTACAGACGACTAGTTCTTGAAGCTGTTCCCCCATAGATTCAAAGAAAGGAAGCGGCAAATCATTGGCAAATCATGGTAAATTAACCAAGAACCCAAGTTGGTGAGCTTCATGTGGTGCGCCCTGAGGTCCAAGAACTGCTCGCCTCCTGCCCATCGGAGGTGAATATCCCTTTTTTTCATGGGAGGAGATTGGGATCATTGGATTTTCCCTCGAATTCCAATGAGTTTCATGATCTTCCTGTAGTTTTCTATGTCTATTAATGTCATAAAAATTGTTGTGATCTGCTTGACAAAAAGATGATGATCGTCTTCCAGTCACAGAGCTTCATTGAAACATAGCAATGTTTTGATTGGCTCCAGCCTCTTGTCTCAAGGCGGACGAGCTTGGCGTTGTGGCAATGAAGATTGCAGTTGATCGAGAGAAGGACCTTTCCGACCAGAAAGCATAGAGTCATAGAGTTTCTGAGAAAGTCGGCCTGAAATGGTCTGAAAACACATTTTTCAGCAAAGTTGATGTACATTATCATGAAGAGAAGAACCTTGGGCTATTTTTGGCCCTTGGTGTGATGGCACGGCAATGCCACCTGCATCCACAAGCCACTAGGACACTTCACGGGCGGTCGTCACTCTCTTTGACGCCCTGAGTAGGCCCGTGGCCCGCAACAGATTCTGCCACTGCTACGTTTGTCACTTTTGTCACAAGTTGACAGTTGGAGCCATGCGTTGATATGCAGTTGGAGTAAGTTGCAAATCGAACACCTATTCATTTCACACGGAAACTGAATCATCACCATGCCTACTGAACACCTCAATGACAATAAAGGGCCATGTGATCTCACACCAGGTCCAACGTCCTTGATCGCTCAGCGCTAATTCGTAGCTTTGAGAAGATCTTCTGCACTTTGGAGGAGCCACTATGATATCAATGGCATTGGACATAATGATACTGGATAGGAATGGATAGTAGTGAATAGCAATGAATAGTACTGGATAGTTATGGACACAGATAGTAATGGATAGTAATGGATTGTAATGGATTTTCACAGGGATTGAACCACCAAATGGAATCAAATGGATGGGGATATGACCACGATACCGTATTTTGGCTAGTTGGTGGTTTCAGATATTTGATTTGCTTTCCATCCTGCCTGTGCTCATCATCCAATTCATGGATATCTTTCAGGGAGATTGAAAACACCCACCAAATGGAGGTTTCCTAAAATGGAGGTACCCCAAGACCATTGGGTTCAATACTGAAACTTGTCTAATTTTTGATGATTTCGGGGTACCCCTATTTCAGGAAACCTCCAAAATGTTGCTTGACTTAATCGTGGCCAATTTGTTCCTCTTGTACTTGGACCTATCTGATTATCTGTAGTTGTTTCTGAACTGGGTAGGCACTCTGCCTGACAGGTAGGACATGATGAAGAATCAACGAGGCTCTTAAAAGGTCCATGGAGCCAATCGGATAATCTTTGTGTAGATTGTAAATACTATGTATATAATGAACTAAATAAAAGAATGAATATATGATGGTAGCATGTATATAAATATGTAACATGTAACATGCATATATCTATATAAAGGATATCCCAATATTTTCATTCTGACACCCTGTAAAAGCATCATCCACAGCATGCTGGTGGCACCGGATGGCACGGGATGATGTGAGGACCTCAAGATTGATTGTCCTCATGCGGAGAAGGGTGTCCTTGAGATCATACAAGGATGCATGGAAGTTTCTTGGCAAAGCCAAGGGGGGGGTAAACGGCTATGCTATGATCATACGTATCATAGTAATATTAGGACGATTTGACACACTTTTCCCTTTCGTATCCTTCACATTGAGCCGACTCTTGTTTTGTTGATGGGTGAGAGGCATTGGCGGGTCTTCTTATTTTGCTATATTTTGTTGGCCCATTGGAAGCATCCGCATGCCGTCGCACTCCGTTGGTGTCAAGTGGTAATATTTGAAAGACAGACGTCGGACCCAATGAAGTTGTTTGACCAAGGCCGGCTGCGTCGAAACAAAGCTTCTGACAAAGCTGCCGGCAGCACCGACCAAGTTATGCAACTGTGAAACCCGTGAAGCCTTTCAGTTCACTGGCATCAGCATTCGTCAGTCCAAATCTCCAACCCTGCCATTTTGCAAGGGCTTTCATCATGTTTCATTTGAATTGGACTCTTTTGTGGATAAGCCGTGGCCTGAAGTCACCGTCTTGGCTCCTTTTGAAAGTGTTGATGTGTCTGGTGTTGTTTTTGCCAGGAGACCTTACTCCGTGCTGGTGTTCAAGATCAGGTGCCGAGTGGAGGGTGTTCCAAGGTACAGTCTGACATAATAGTGACCTGTTTGGGTAGACAAATTGGTGATAGACGGGCAGATGTTCTATGCAGCTATGCACGATTTGGACAAGAAAACAGTGAAACATGCGACCTCGTGTTGGGAGAGAACACTTTGGAAATTGATTACCACAATTAGATGCGCTGAAATGGTTGAAATTGTTAAAAGTGTGCCGCTTCTGAGTCTGCTCAAGCACTGACCTCTGAGTGTCCCGGAGCGAAGTGCGTTCCGTGACTTGTTCCTGGAGCAATGAGCTCAGCAAGAGCTCAGCCGGTACTGAGGTCCCTGACCTTTTGTTTTTGCAATTTTGGTGCGCATGCTACGGTACTTGCGAACATTCAACGGCCAAATTCAGCTAAATCTGGCTAAATGCAGTCTTTGCAAAGTCGTCCTATGAAGCATTTACAAAGTCGTGGCCAACAGGGCCGACTGGATGCCGAATGAATAGACCGAGGAGATGATGGCCCCACTTGCAGCTGGAGCAGTGTCAGGCACCATGCTGTGCACTAGGCAAAGGTGTGTCATGTCTTATCATGGGACCCTTGGAGGTGCAGCAAAGCAAAGCTTGCCGGAAGGTGCGGGGGGATGGGGACTCCTATGGGCCCGATGCAATCGTGGGATAAGGTCAATACCTAGTGGACCATTGGACCATCTGAAGGGGTGGATGAAGATCGGTTTACCAGTTCTTTCGGTGTGAAAACCAGGAAGACGGCTGTTGATATCTCTTGATTGTGGACTTTAAGACTTTACGCAGTACCCTGGGACCCCACTTGATAGACCATACTCATGAGATCTGATGAGTCAATATTTGTGACTACAAAAAGTAAGATGATTAAGATGAACATCCAGATACTGCAGTAGTAAACAATCATCGGAAGATATTAGGATAGGGGTTCTCACCAGCTGAGCAGACCCTCGTTGCCAGGCATGGCCCCTGTCACCCGGCCTACGAAGCTCTTCATTGGAGGCTAGGGGAAATCCGCTGAGATCGCCTGGAAAGAATGGCTATACTACCAGGACTGATGAGCTTCACGAACTTGAATTACTATGACCCAGAAGTTGGGAATCCTTATCATCCTTCTCAACTAAACCAGCTCACAGTCGGTTTTGGCCAAATTCAGAACCTCATGATCCTTCCTTATAGACTGCTCATTTTTCCATTGCAAGCATCCAAAGTTATTGGCTTCTCAGAGTGGTTGGTGCAGGCATCACTCGAAACACCACGTGGGGACCTCCAGCGACACTGTACAGCTCACCACAGGATGAATCTAAGTAAATCATACATCATGGTCTGGAAGGGTAACTGTCCCAAGATGGCTTTATTTCAGGTTTGCATTTCACTTATAGCCTATAGCTATAACCCAGATTGAGTGTTCATGCAGCATTCCTGGTTGCAGTGTTGAAGTGTCGACGGGTCTTTGGGTGGAAGTGAACCAGAGGAATACTGGACGATGTCAATCACACATTTGCAATGGACGTGCCAGATTCAGTATGATTCAGTTTATTTGATTATATATATATAATTGGTATGGTCTGGTCAAAAGTCAAAATTAGATGGTTTCATTTTTCTCCTGACATAGACCAATTTTCTGCATGGGCATCCCATTTCTTAAACCCAACTAGCCACAGGACGATCCAACTAGCGCTAGCCCGAGGACGAAGCAGCTTCGTGATCACTTCTCTGCATATGGCCGGGTGCTGGATTGCGTTGGGGGGCTCAAGTCTGTGGCACTTGCTATGCGGTTTTATAATAACTATGTAGTGTAAGCCAATTGCAAGTGGGAGAACTCCTAGTTCTACTCCGCAGAGCTTTGAGAGACATTTACCACTTACCAACTGGGATGCATATATCATCATATATCCAAGATACTCCAAGTATGGATGATATATAATGATATATCATACATGTATATATATATATATATACATATACATCTCTAGACATATACACACTATATAGATATAGAATTCATTGTGGACGCGTCGAAGTCAACGCTTTGGGTCAACCGAGGTAGCCATGCGCCAACCGGATGGACGTCCTCGTGCCCTGGCTGAAAGATATCCAATGTCCAGATTCTCCAAGTTGCCGTCCTGATGTTCTGACAGATCAGTGACTATCAGAAAATCAGGACTGAAAAATCAGTATTGTGAAAAAGAACTTTTGATTCCTTGACGATGTTTGGCACTTGGCAGCAGACGTTACATGCGTCAACTCCCTGCCCAGGTGGCTTCGGGTACGTGACCCTGGATTCGCCCCAAGCGGCCGAGTTGTGCTTAGCACAGCCGCAAGTCATTGATGGACGTGCGCGGAAGCCTAGATGGGGCTGCGCTTTGAGCGGATTGTCAACTTTGGGAGCTACTAAAATGAACACGGATAATATTGGTTTATCATGGTTTATCTCAAACTTGCCGGAGATACAAAAGATGTTCTGCGCCCAAGTGAATCGAAGGCACGTGCAGAACGCTGTGTTGGCCCCGACTGGTGTGGCCTTAAAGTATACTATGATATACTATATAAGTTTTGCCCTGTGAGTGTTGATTGTGCCACCACCGGTACCATTTCAGGGCATGGCAATGTGGCACGATATGGCACGATGTGGCACGATGTGTCGAGGTGGTGGATATGAAGCGCGCTGTGCCAGAGGGCGACATGGATTCAGCTCCAACGACCAGGCCGAAAGCGATTTGTCTATTGCCACAAAGCCATACCCGATGCCAGTTGTATATATTTGTATATCACATCATGTAATTTGGATTTATAGATGCGTACATATAGACGGAGACATGGCTAGATTGATGGATTGATAATCATTGATACATGATAGATTGATGGAGAAATGGATAATGGATGGATGGATGGATGGATGGATGGATGGATGGATGGATGGATGGATGGATGGATGGATGGATGGATGGATGGATGGATGGATGGATCGGATAGATGAAAAGATGCACAGATGATAGACGGACAAGTGAATAGTTTGATAGATAGCTAGATAGATAGCTAGATAGATAGATAGATAGCTAGATAGATAGATAGATAGCTAGATAGATAGCTAGATAGATAGCTAGATAGATAGCTAGATAGATAGCTAGATCGATAGCTAGATCGATAGCTAGATAGATAGCTAGATAGATAGCTAGATAGATAGTGTGGAATCGCATCATTTGACATGAGAGTACAGCATTCTTTCACGCACAGACCTGAAAGGACATCCTGCCATGTGGACACATGGCTCAAGCCCACCTCGTTTTCTTCGCGCCATTGCGAGCTCTGCTTTGCACTGGCAGCGGAGCTGTCAGAAGCTCCAGGCCCTTGCGGGCGCCTGAGCGCTGCTGCTGCGCTACCCCGCGGCTGCCGATCATGTCGGCGCTGCTTGATGCGCTGCGCTGGCCCAACTTCATAGCGGAGGAGGACTCAGCGCAGATGGGAGCCGAAGGGAAGAGCGGCATCCCGAGGTTCAATGGAGAGCCAACACGGTTAGCCGAATATGTTTTCCGTGTGAAAGCCAAGCAACTGAAGGAGCAAGCACTTTCAGATGAAGAACGCAAGAAACATGGCCCACTTGCCCTTCGGTTGGTTGAAGGTCTCAGCGGCACGGCTTTGCGTGTTGCCCAGACCTTAGACTTCAAGGAGCTGAGCAAACCAGAAGCTGGCGTGGAGAAGCTTCTGGCGGCTTTTGAGAAGGAGTTGAAGCCTCGCCGAGCGCAACAAGCTCGCGAGCTCTATGCGGCTGGTTCAGCCCCCAATGGCATGCTGTCGCGACAGAATGGTGAGACGATGGCATCATACATTCTGAGGCGACGCNACAAGCTCGCGAGCTCTATGCGGCTGGTTCAGCCCCCAATGGCATGCTGTCGCGACAGAATGGTGAGACGATGGCATCATACATTCTGAGGCGACGCACTTGGTACCGATGTTTGCTGGATGCATCGGATGACATGAAGTTGCCTGACGTGGTGCTGGCGGAACAGCTGCTTGCTTCAGCCAACATTTCGGCTGACCATCAACTGCTTGTCAGAACTGCCCTCCAAGGTGACATCAGCTTTGACCGTGTGGCCGATGAGTTGATTGCCCAGCACTCACGGTTGCATGAGCGTGAGAAGTCCCGGAGCTTTGTCCCTAGGAAGCCTTTCTATGGACACCATCAGCATGGGCAACATCGGAAAGGATCTGGCAAGTGGCATGGTGCTTTCTATGCCGATGAGAATGCGGAGCAAGACCAGGCGAACTATCAGGACGCCCCTGATGAGACCTATGACCCTGAAGAGCCCTATGTCTCTGACGATGTGGACCCCATTGAGGAGCACATTGGGTTCATGGTGGATGATGGAGTTGATCTGGATGACCCAGACTGTGCCGAAGCTGCTGCTGAGGTGTTGCAAGCTGAGCAAGAAGCCTACTTCGTGAAGAAGGGCGCTGCGCAGAAGGGCAAAGGCTTTAGAGGGCCACCTTCTGCCCCGCGGCATTTCGCCGTGTCTGGAAGTCTCAGCTTGGAAGAGCGCAAGGCGAAGATTGCCTCCCTGAAGTCTCGCACCACTTGCAGGAGGTGTGGAGCTGTTGGACATTGGAGTGGTGATAGCCAGTGTCCTGCGACCAAAGGAGGTGGTCGAAAAGGCAAAGGCCGTCCTGGCTCGAATGCGCCTTCATCCCCCTCGAGCACTACGGCATCCAAAGGGTCTCCACAAAAGCAAAGAACGGTGTACTTTGCGATTCATGAGCATGGTGCTGCAAGTTCGACTGGCTACATGGCCTTGCGTGGCGATGGATTTCATGCAGTGCCACCACCTTCATCTCTTGATCGTCCTGCTGAATCTCATGGACGAGCTCCCCAAGATGCTCTGGTGCCGGCACATGAGTCTCTTGTGCCTGTTGAGACACGACCGCAATGGGTCGATCTTTCTCCACAACGAGATGGCGCCAGCGGAGCTGAGATGATTGGTTTGGAACATGAGCTGCCATCCTTGTTTTCACGACCGTTGACCAATGATGAGAAGGAAGAGCTGATGTTGCAGCAAGCACTTGGCAGGTTGTCTCAGCCCAGTCTTCCGATGGAAGTTGATGGACCTGGACTTTCAGATGATCAGTTTGCACTTTTGCCTGCAGGTGTTCCACCTCTTCCCGTGCGAGCTGAACAACCAGCTGCAGAACCTCCTGTTCCAGTTCCACGACAACATGTGCCTGTCCCGCCTCAAGCACTGCTGCACAGCCTGAAGAGCCGTTCAGCCCTAGCCTTCCAGCTATCAACAGACAGTTTGTCCTCATGCACGTGTCACATCAAGGGGATCCAATGCATACTATCGCATGCTGCGTTGTTTGGATTGTCAGCTGCTTTTGGAACGTGAGAAGGCTCCGCCTGCTGCCAAGACTCAGCCAAAAGCTCAGCCACCTCAACGAGCTGCTGCGCCTCGTGCGGATCCACCTGGCCCTCCAGAATGTCGGCATCATCGAATCTCATGGCGTGGAACCAATGCTCACATGTGGCGCAAGACCTGTTTGGATTGTGGTTTCAAGCAACGTGGCCCTGTCAAGATTCGTTTCAAACACCACAGTCGCAGACCTCCCGCTTGGCTGATTTTCTTGGAGGTGAACTCACAGCTGATGAAGCGGCTGGAGCAGTTCGCTCATTTCAGAGCGCTGTGGATTTGAAGCTCTCACAGCTTGGACCTGGTGACACAATTGGCTCCAGGACTTTGATCGAAGCTCTTGCTTTGTCTTTGCGTTTGGCTGAGGTTTGGCATGATGGCTCCAATGCACAGTCCTCCAATGCTGCACCCAGTGAGCCTCACACTCCACCTCTGAGGACTCCTTTGTTGGCCCCGGCAAGGTCTGATCCAACCACTCATCAAGGCACACGACGAGTGCTGCGAGAGCGTGCTGTTTTGCAGGTTGGAGCTGGCAAGTACAAGAACAATCCTTGCTATCAGGCCTATGAGGATGTCAACTACAAGAAATGGGTGCTGGAGACCATCGATGAAAAGTCATCTCGTGAGATGCGATCCTTGAAGAACTTGATGTTGGAGATCGGAGAGTACGAGGCCATCCATGGCAAACTCTTCACTGTGGCCGAGCGCTCCATGCATCATGCTGCCACACCATCTTCAACTGCTTCGACAAGAACAGGCTACATGGCTGTCTCTGAGCACATGATTGCCGGCTCAGAGAATGACCTCATTGCTGTGCTGGACACTGGATGCAATATACCACGTGTCATGGAGCACATTGGCTGGCTCGATACCTCAAGGCCACTCATCAGTCAGAGCCTGAGCTTTTGCCTGACGGAGCTGGCGGATTCAAGGGCATTGGTGGCATCACAACCACCGCTGGCACAAGGGCTTTGGACTTATGCCTGGAACTCACAGATGGCACATTGGCCAAGGGCAGTCTCCACAGCGTCGAGCTCGAAGACTCTGACGCCTTCTGCTTTCTCTTGAGGCGCAGCGTCGACTTGGACTTGTGCTGGACCTCAATCGTGCCGTAGCACATAGCGAGGCACTCGGTGGAGATCTGCAACTTGTATCCCACAATGGACGCTGGACTTGGACTTTGCAAACCACCAGACCGTCCTTTGGATTTTCAGGACGAGGCAGTGGATGATCACTCCTTTGGTGCAGACCCCATGTCTGTGGACGATCACACCCATGGTGCAGACCCCACTGTGGATGATCACACCACTGGAGCAGATCCTGCTGCTGGAGAAACCTTGGGATACCTGGCCTATGATGAACTCAAAGTTCACGCCATGTCCAAGAGCCAAGCCAACAAGGTCAAGGCCAATGTTGAAGTTGTGGCCAAGAAAGACAAGCTGATGTGGAATCAAGTGTGCCCGAAGTATCTGCGAAGGCGTCCATGCCATCCACATGGCTGCAAGACCTTCATCATGGAAATCTTTGCAGGCTGCGCCATGTTGACAAGTGTGGCACACTATGCTTTTGGCTATCCAACCAGCGAGCCCATTGACGTGATCTATGACCCAGTCTTTGACCTCACCACTGCGGCTGGGCGTGCTGCTGCCGACGAGCGCATTGCTCGAGATNTGACCCAGTCTTTGACCTCACCACTGCGGCTGGGCGTGCTGCTGCCGACGAGCGCATTGCTCGAGATGATCCGTATCTCCTGACCTTTGCCCCAGTCTGTGGCCCTTGGTCTCCATGGCAGCACATCAGCATGTCCAAGTCTGAGGACACACGTGCCAAAGTGCTTGAAGACCGGAAGAAATGGATCCCAGTCATCAAATGGATCTGTGGCCATGCCCGAGCACGACTTCAGCGAGGGCGACAAGTCTTCATCGAAAACCCAGCACCTTCAGCGATTTGGGATACCAATGAGATGGACAAGCTCTTGAATCATGAAGAGCACTACGACCAGATCTCTGGAGAGCCGCTGGAAAAGGTCAATGTGGACCTCTGCTCTTTCAACCTCAAAGACAAGCATTCCGGCCTCTTGCACAAGAAGCGCACTGGATTGGTGACAGCTTCAAAGACCTTCAAACAGTCTGCCGAGACCTATGGCCAATGCAGTGGAGATCATCTACATGAGCCCCTTGAAGGCGGAACCAGGTGCAAGAATGCTCAAGCCTGGACTGAAGAGTTTTGCACTCACATCATTGAGTGCCATCTGCACGATCTGGACAATCAGCTCACCAGATCTGCATTTCCTGCTGAGGCTGTGGAGGAGGAGATCCTTGTGGGTGACGACGCTCCAACGCCCTACCCCACTCTTGACATTATCGACTCTCCTGAGGACTTGGCCGTTGGACTGTTGCCGCAGGAAGAGTCAGCTGAACAACTTGAGATCCCAAATCCACAAGCCGAAGCACTGGAGAACNCTTGGCCGTTGGACTGTTGCCGCAGGAAGAGTCAGCTGAACAACTTGAGATCCCAAATCCACAAGCCGAAGCACTGGAGAACCAGCAACTTCAAGAAAGCCGCGCTGCCTGGCGCCAACTGCCCATGTCCACACGTGTTGCTGTGAGACGTTTGCACACGATGACTGGACATTCATCAGTTTCATCAATGCAGAGGATCTTGCGCACTTCTGGCGGTGATCCCAAGGTCATCAATGCCCTGAAGCACTTCCGTTGCCCTGCCTGTGAAGAACGGAAGAAGCCGGCACAGAGACCTACAACCAGGCCTCCCAGCGACTACCGATTTGGTGTCGAAGTGTCGGTTGATGCCTTTGAGATCCGAGACATCCAAGGGAATCGCTACACGATCCTCTCCATTGTTGATATGGGCACCTTGTACCACATTGCTGAGTTGGTGTCTGACAAAGGCGGCGCTCCATCTTCAAGAGCTTGCGCTGATGCTTTCCGAAGATGCTGGATCAATTGGGCTGGACCTCCACGGTCAGTCATTGTTGACCGTGGTTTGCACAACAGAGGCCGTTTCTCTGAGCTGCTGATGTATCATGGAGTTCAAGTTCGTTTCATTGGTGTGGAAGCCCATCACCAGCTGGGACGCGGAGAACGCCAAGGGGGTATCCTCAAAAGCCTCCTTCAACATGTGGTGGAAGCCAGACAACTGACTGGCCTGCGTGCAATGGAACTTCTCTTGCCTGAGGCAGTTTTCATCAAGAACAACCGCATCCACCATGGCGGCTTCACACCCAGTCAGTGGACTCTGGGCAAACTTCCCATTGAAGTTGACTCCCTGACCTCTGAAGAGTCGCAACGCTATCTTGGAACCCATCAAGAAGTCCTGGATGGCGAGACAGCCTTGCCTGCTAAAGAGGCATTCTCCTTCATCGATGCCTCTCAGAGATTGCGGGCCTCTATGTTGCGAAAATCCACTCCTACAAGGGGACCGTTTTTGCCTGGTGATTTGATCTGCTTCTACCGGAAGGGCAAGTCCAAACATGGCCGATGGTATGGGCCTGCAAGAGTCCTGGGCCAAGAAGGCCGTTCCACTCTTTGGNTTTGATCTGCTTCTACCGGAAGGGCAAGTCCAAACATGGCCGATGGTATGGGCCTGCAAGAGTCCTGGGCCAAGAAGGCCGTTCCACTCTTTGGATCATCCACGGCGGCGTCCCAATGACTGTTGGCATTGAATCCCCGAGGCATGCGACTGGCAATGAAGTTTTGGCCAAGCATGCTCTTGAGTTGCGCCCATCGCGCAAGCGACGCCGTGAAGTCCTTGACCCGGATGAGGATGAGATGGACTAGCCATTTGCTGATGATTTGATTGGTGCTCCTGGGGTTGACCCACATGATGATGTTGAGCAGATCCCATTCTTTGACCTGGGAGCCCATGGCCCTGATGTTTCACATGAGCCGCCTGGAGAACCGGAAACTCCAGTCCTTCCACAAGAGCCCGCACAGATTGCTCCTGCGGATGTGCCTGTCGAGATCCCGTTCCATGTGAATGTCNGAGAACCGGAAACTCCAGTCCTTCCACAAGAGCCCGCACAGATTGCTCCTGCGGATGTGCCTGTCGAGATCCCGTTCCATGTGAATGTCCCGATCCCTGAGGAGCTGGACGTTGATGACGAGATGGACACAGTCATCCCAGCTCCACCTGGTCTCACTTTGGGATCAGATCAAGCCACCGAGATCTTCAGTTCCACAGATGAGCCTGATGTTGAGGCTGTGCCGCCAACACGCCGTTGGCTGACCCTGCTGCCACTCCTCTGAACCAAGCCTTGCATCGCTCTGTGGATGCTCTGGATGGAATTCCATCAAGACCTGCACGTGAACGATCTCGTTCACCACCACCATTGGAACCACGATATGAGCCTGCTCCACTACCAGATGGCCCTGAGAGCCGAGCCTTTGTGGCCTTCCTGGCTCGCAGAACCACCAAGAAATCTGCGACAGCACGTGCCAAGGAGCTCAACTACAAGAAGTCTGACGAGACACGCCAGACGAAGATGCTTGAAGCCCGTGGCCGTGAATGGGCCAATTGGAACAACTTCAAGGCGGTGACTGTTTTGTCACCCACTGAGGCCGCCAAGTACCTCAAGACCCATCCTGATGCTGAAGTGATTCCTACGCGTTGGGTGGACACCTTGAAGTCCCAGCCTTGGGAGCCTGATCGCCACAAGGCGAGATTGGTCGTTCGTGGTGATTTGGAAGCTGAAGGCAATGCACGGACTGACAGCCCTACGTGCAGTCAGCCTATGTTTTCCCTGTTGCTCAGTGTTTCCGCTGCAAAACGATGGCGTTTGAGAGGTGGAGACATCACTGCTGCGTTTTTGCAAGGTGAGAACATCACCCGAGTTTTGGTTCTATCACCTCCAAAAGATGGCATTGAAGGTGTCGAGGATGGAAGTTTGATGATTGCCAACAAGCCTGTCTACGGCACCCGTGATGCTCCACGAGGCTTTTGGAAGAAGCTCCACAACACAGCCCTTGCTGAGGGTCTTCATGCAATCCCTCATGAAGAAGCAGCTTATGTGCTTCGCAACTCCTCCGGAGGTATTTCCGGAATCATGGTTGCGCATGTTGATGACCTTCTTTGGGCTGGCGATGATGCGATGCAGCAAGTGATGAAGAATATGCAGGACAAGCTGCGTTTTGGCAGCCTTGATGATGGTGACTCCTTCACTTGGTGCGGACGTCAAATCCACCAACGTGAAGATGGGATCTCAGTCACATGTCCCAATACAGCGGCCAAGCTGAGGCCGATCCCTTTGCATATGACAAGAAAGAAACACCGAGATGCCCCGGCAAGTGATGCGGAGATCAATCAGCTGCGAAGCATTCTTGGAAGCCTGAATTGGGGCCTGACATTGCCTACCAGCTCTCAGCCCTGCAGACAGTTCAGAAGAAGGCGACTGTGCAGGATCTCATTGACTGCAACATCCTGATGCGACATGTTCAGGCGACGCCTGACACTGGACTGTTCTACAAGTACGACGCTTTTGACTTGGACAACGCGATCATTCTGAGCATCGCGGACGCTTCACATGCTGCTGTTTCAGAAGAATCGAAGTCTGGTAAGACCCTTGGACACCGATCTCAATCTGGCTGACTGATTTGTTTGGCTGGCGCAGACTTTGCTGAGAAAGGTTTTGGCGTGGTGCACCCCATTGAGTACCACTCCAATGTGAATCGACGTGTTTGCAGAAGCACGTTGCAGGCCGAGACACTCTCCATGGTGCAATGCTATGAGGAAGCTGAGCATTTGAGGAGTGTGCTACATGGCCTACGTCATGACCACCAAGGGCACGACTGGAAAGTTCCATCAATGGATTCCGTGCACATTTACCAGTACACAGATTGTCGCAGTTTGGAAGCCCATTTGCACCAAGCTGGAACTGGTACCACAGGAGACAAGCGTTTGGCGATCGACCTGGGCTACCTTCGCCAAGTGCTATGGCGACAACGTGGCGAAGTGAATGGAGATCCACTATATGGCGACCATGTTCCAGCAGATGCCACTACTCATGCGACATGGGTTGAGACAAAGACCATGGTCGCTGACTGTATGACAAAGAAGATGAAAAGCGAGCAAATGGAAACCCTACTGCAGAAAGGCATTTTGGCCTTTGATATGAACAAGGAGAATAGCAAGAAAGCGATGGCGAAAGAACGCAAGATGGACAAGATGGAACAAAACGAAGCGAATGATGTAAAGATGGATGCAGAGTCCATTCCAGGTCTGAAAAAGACCATGGATGTGGAATCGCATCATTTGACATGAGAGTACAGCATTCTTTCACGCACAGACCTGAAACAGACCTGAAAGGACATCCTGCCATGTGGACACATGGCTCAAGCCCACCTCGCGGCAAAAAGGTGTTTTCTTCGCGCCATTGCGAGCTCTGCTTTGCAGATAGCTAGATAGATAGCTAGATCGATAGCTAGATCGATAGCTAGATAGATAGCTAGATCGATAGCTAGATAGATAGCTAGATCGATAGCTAGATAGATAGATAGCTAGATAGATAGGTATAGATCGATAAATGTAATAGATAGGTTGAGAGATGGTGTAGGACTCACTGCAATCATCTTTTGGATTTCTACCCGCAGGTTGCACGTGCCGGGCGCAGCGCGTGTCCAACCGCCTGGCCTGGTCTCCGGTGGAGGATTCGGCATGGACCGAGTTGCTGCAGGTGCGAAAAAAAGCGCACCCCGGATCCTTCCACCGAATGGTTCCTCCTGATTTGGAATATTTGGATTCGGGAAATGTCTGATGAGAATTTGGGAACCCCCAAAATCAGGTGGTTTATTTTCCAAATCAAAGTGGTTGTTTGGAAGGTATTTTCCATTTTCGGATAAAGCATGACAAAACCATTTGCAGCTCATCCCCTCACCTGCCTCGCCTTGTAGCGGCAGGTCTTCAGTCCGGACGTGCTCCGAATAGCTGGTTGCCATCTGGACTTTCTGCAGGACTCAATGGAAAGATGTGGCAACTGAAGACAAGATCTTTGTAGAGAAGTCAAGTACAACTTTGGACAAAATTGAACTTACAAATGAAACACGGAATCTCGCTGAGTGCTAGTTTCAAATCCAAATATCCGTGCAATTTGTGAGACTATGTGTGAACCACGAGCAATTTGTTCATCATTCATCTTGTTTAAACTTCCCATGTTTGGCTGTGTCAACGCCAGGAGTGGGCGTTTTACCCAGCAGAGTGGGCGTCGGGCCCACTGGAGTTGGTGGTGGAGTAACACCACAGGCACGGCAAGCTGTGGGAAGTTGATATTATTGAGGTGGGTCAAGAGTGGTCAATACCCCCAGATTGCCAGACCTTTTTTTCACCAAACACCAGCGATTTTGCCAGGATTTTGAACCTATACCCATGGGATCCCATGGGCCCATGAAACTGGGTCCGGTGCCAACATTGAAAGTTTGTGCAGAAATCTGATTCAGTGGGTGCCAGGTGGGATTCTCAGGCCAACAAAAAACAAGGATAACACACATCCTTGCTTCAGCAACCAGTGAAAATACTATAATGATGATCATGAATGATGATCATGACATAGTTATCAATGACAGTCAACGTGAAAGGAAATAATTCAGGAAATAATTCTTAACCATCAGAATGCTGTCAATGACACCTATCATACTCCACCTGTCATACCTAGACCTGCTCCAGCAGGTCTGGTCAGCTGGGTTACAAAGCGCTCCGGACCGCGGCTGGGTGATGGTGCACCATGGTGCATCTGAGGGGAGGTGACTGGGGGCTACTGTAGGCATTGTGTATGGAGCCATGCCTCAGATGAATATTCTGATAGAGGAGAACGATGAGAAGGCAGCAACCTACTGACGGAACCTGCATCCAGAATGTGTCAGCGATGTCTGATATATTCCAATTTGTTCAACCTCCCTGGGACTTGAATCCAGGTATGCTTGTGCAAACATCGCCGCAACATCGAGATACATGCAGATAGGTCAAACTTTGTCAAAGCACACAATGTGGGATAATTTCATACACTTCGCTTCTAAAGAAACGACTGCAGGGGTCTCCAACAAAGATATAGTACAGTGATGTGATGTACAGTGTTTCCAGGATTTCAACTAGATGATGTTTCCCATGTTTCCTCCACAATTTCATCAGTGGTTTCCAGGTAAAGGTAAGTTGATCCTCCCTGAGACCTGATCCGAAGTTTCTCTAGGACTGCCTGGAGCTACTGAGCCGCAGCGAATTGCCTGACACACCCAGGCCGTGGTGTTTCTGAGAGGATTTTCCGCGGGGGAACATATCAAAATATCATGCAACTTCCATTGATGATGATGATGATGATGATGATGATGATGATGATGATGATGATGATGATGATGATGGCGATGTCTATTACAATTAGTGTTAACGTACAGATTCCAGATGCTATAAAATGCAATCAGCCAAGAAAAACAACAAGTGGTCAGTGGTACATATCTCCCTTTTCTTTGGCTCAGGTGTGCGAAGGATCAGATCAAGGCTGGTTTACTCTCAGACGCTCAGCAAAACGCTGGCTGTGGCAGATGTTGAAGAGTTGCAATGTGGTACACCCATGTAAACCAGAAACAATCTTCAATTGTCCACAGTTGGTAGCAGAAATGGGTGGTATACAGTATACACTTTAATTATCATGATGTCATTTGCAATTGGAGGTTACTCGTGAGTCCGTCCGAAATGGCTGATTTGCCACCAATAAATGAACATGATGTTCCACATTCCGCACCATTGGATTTTGAGGGATCCCCTAGTTGCAGCCAAGTCTTTGAGGATTGGATCAACCTTGATGCAGAGACATCCAAATAGCTTGAAGGTAGATGTAATATATATATATATAATATTTCTCTGGTTCATTTGGCCCATCACATCTTGCAAATTTATAGGATACCTCATAGGTCTTGACCCATCCCGTCGGTTGACTCCCCAGTGGTGATCATTTCCGATCCCCGAGGCGAGCGCTCCTGAGTTCGTGCCACAGCCTCCTGCGCTGCCAGCATTGCGGCCTGCCTTGGGTGAGATCACCAACATGGCGAGGAACTCAGGAACTTTGCTGCAGATGTCTGGGATGTTATGTAAAGTTGCAGGGTTTGAGTCTCAGGGTCGATAAAATATCATAAAGTGACAAAAGGAGCCAGTAATCGCGATTGATATTGAAGGGTTTAAGGATTTGGTAACGTAATATGACTTAAATTGAAGCTGAATGGAAAGGTTCAGTACCATTTTATCGTTTCAAGTAATACTAATCATGACCATCCCAACATCAGATGGTTTCTCACCGCATCAAGGTGCACCGACAAGATGACCTCAAGAAGGGCCTGGCACCTGTGAAACCCATCTCTCGCAGCCCGGAATTGCAGATCAACACAGATGCCATCTTCGAAGATGGCTCCACTGACAGCAATCCCAGTCCTCCTGGCTTGTCCTGCGAGAACCAACCTGATTTTACCGACCTCAAGGTGTTGGGGATGTTGCCATCTTTGGGTTCACTGGAACATGCTGCTGGCACCTGCAAGCGCTGCAACTTTTATCCCAAGGGTCGGTGTCAGAATGGCCAAAGCTGCACCTTTTGCCACTTGTCGCACGACCGGCGCAAGGCCAGTCGTTCCGAACGCAAGGCGCGGTTGTTGGCCGACCCCGCGACACCATCCACGGATGAAGAAATCTTCCTGGGGCTGCCGGAGGTGTCTCCGGTGTCACCCCTGCTGCCCTTCCCGGGCCAACCGGTGGTGCCTCCCCCAGGCCTCACGAGCCTATTGGCCACACAGCCAGTGACTCCTGTGTGGAAGGATGAAGATTTGGAGTTGCCAATTCCATCCCCTTTGGCTTCCACCTTTATGAATCCTATTTCCTTGACTTCAACCGGGTGCTTGGCCACTGTGCCAATGACAAATCCAGCCACTTGGAGGCACTCGGATCTGTTATTTTTGAACTTTCAACACCTGCAAAAACATAGTTGTTATATGCTCTGATTGATTCTTGTCCTCGCCTCAATAGTTGGACCTTCGACCTCCATAGCTGCGCTTTCGCCATGCGCTCCATGGGCTGTCCAAGGTGGCACCTCCTTCTAGCCCCATGACAGTGTTGCTGCAGAGCCATTTGGAGGTGGGTCACAAGCTCTGAGTAGACGAAGTTTCCAAGATCTTCAAAGTGAAATGGATTGAAATGGTGAATACGTTGCTGCTCTTCCTTGGCAAGATCATTCCATCTCGTCCCCCTGATATACGTAACCATCAGTAACCTAAATATATCAGAAGATAATCATATTTCATGATAATTCTTAATGCCAACTAACTCCTAATGTACATTGTATGATATCAAATACAAACTATACAACTGATACATATCTGGATTTTGAACTCCCTGGAATGAAAGATCCACACGCTGAAAGCCAGTCTTTGTGGCTGCCGCCTCCCAGGAGGATCGAAAGGTCATGGTCACCATGGCAACTCAGACAGGTGGATCATTTTGGGACGAAGGCAGCAAGGATCAGCGTTTTTAAACATGACCTGGAAGTTGTTTTTTTAAAATGATTTCAGATGTATCTAAAGTATAAACCAGAGAGTACTCGAAGAGACATTGTCGGAGTCATGAGGGACTCTTTGGGACCTTTTGGCCAGGGGAGGAATGCGATTCTGAGTGCAGCATCCCGCGCGAACGGCTTTTGCAGCACCGTTGGTCAGTTTCTGGTCCCTCGAGTCTGGGAATCCGGACAGAGAAGATCAGTGAAGAGACTCCAGGAGCAGTCTGAAACGCCTGAGCTGAGTCACACGTGGTTTCAAACGAACTGTCGGAGAAGAAAGAGCAATTGTAGCAGAATATCCTTTGACAATTCTTTTTTTACCTGAAGGACATGAGATGTCATTAGAGTCTACGTCGCTGAAGCATCACCCGGATCAGGCAGATCGCTCTGCAGAAGAAGTGCAGCTTTGATCCACATCCGAAGCAAATCGATGAAACACGGATGAAAACACTGATTTCAAGAGACATGGAATGATCGATCATGAAAGAAAACCAATGCAGCTACGTACCCTGCTGTGTAAATGGACATTGACTCGTAGGAGAGGTCAGCACTGCGTGAAAGCCAAGCTGAATGCTGCATTCCAGCTTGAAACTTCAAGCTAGCAGTGGCTTCACGTCAGTGAAATTCAGTGCAGTGTGCAACTAATTCATCAGAGAAATCGGAATCATGTGGCTGGTGACATGTGACATGACCGCGCAACTTCACATTTCAGAGACTTTGCGGAGATCTCAATAACGCCGTTTCATGCGGTTTCCGCCGTTTCCAGCTACATTTGCTTTGTGAACACGCGGTGTTTCCCACCGTGTGCAGGGTGCTGGTCGGGTACGGCACCAAGACCTGAGGGAGGTGAGTCGCGGCTCTCCCCGGCTGTTTGGTCGGGGTTGCAATTCGCAAGCACAGGACCCAGGCATCTCTCATTGGATCAGCATGGATCATCATGGATTTTGATGATTTTTGATGATTCTGTGATTGGAGGTTATTGGAGATGTTCCTGGGAACCGCGTTAAAGCAGCCCCGTTAGGAGAATCGCTGACCAAATGGCATCTCGTTGACACTGTGCTTCCAGCGCTCGTGGATGAACGCCCCAGTGACGGGTTTCACATGGTTTCACTGCATGTTCATATAATATGTTGGTGTCGCACAGGAATTTGAACCAGGAAGCTTTGCGATGACATGAACCCATCACTGGCTTCATCCACACTCGACGAGCTGTTTTATGTTCAATGCAAGTCTGCAAGAGAATGATACGGTAGGAAAAGGGCGGCAGGCCGAAGGTCTCACTCGCGGTTAAATTTTGGGCTGAACCATGGATTTGTTTGGGGGTTGAACCATCAGTATCGTCCGATAGTAAGTATGATTCCTATCGTATACTTTTGTACCAACACAGACCGACAGAAGGGTGCTTAACTCTTGACAAGCTCCAGAAAGCACCCTTTTCGTCCTGCTGTTTAGAGATCAACCAAGACAATTGTGAAGAAACATGAACGCCAAGGCTCCGGAAGCACATGATAGACTGCATAACAAATTGTATACAAATGATATATATTATATATTTATAAACTGACATATTTGACACATATATACAGGCTAGGACAGCATGATAACACATTGATGAATGTGTATATAATCCCAAAGAATATAGATCAAATAATATCATACGTACATAAACAAGAATGCAAAATACATATTTGTGTATGATTGTTTGTGTACATGTCAGAATAAAATACACACCCAGTATCAACATTCATCATATTCTGCCTTCAGTCTCCCGCAAGCTGGTTTGCTGTCAGGGCGCGCAGGATGACTTCCATGCGATGCTCTCGAAGACAATCTCGGAGCTGCTGCTGTCTTTCAAACGCCCATGGCTTTGTCGATAGGGTAAAACAATGACACAAAAATCCAATCATCCAGTAAGAAACCAATAAATTAAAGCTTCATCTTCTCATTCAAAACATTGTTGAAGTCAGAATTTCGGGGGGAACCAATGGGAACTATACTGTGTAACCCCTTCTCTGTTCAAAGCCATTTTGGGTTTGGATGTTCATCGATGATATTTTTCATCGCTATAGCCTTGGTCGTTTCCTGGATCCTGAGCAGACTCTGGCTCTGTCATCCAACTCTATGTCTTTCGCGGTTCTATTCAACCTTTTTTCTGAATCCTGGAATTTGCTGGAGAGTATCTGAAGAAAGCAGTGCATTCTTTCTTTTGATTGACGTTTGAGAAAGATTTTTGTGTGCAGGCATACGCTTATAAGGCCTAAATGAACCCCTTGCCGACTGATAATAATTACTTTTTGACAGTGACGTTAATATTGAGTTAAGAATACATTTGACATGTGATGTACTCTACATGTGACCAGGAGCTCAAAACCTTCAAGCACGCGGCTGGTCGTTGCATCGAGGAATATTTTGTGACAAGCAACGCTGAAGAGGCTGCCAATACCTCTGTTGATTGGTGATTTTAGGGGTCAATGATGGTACTCGTATACTCACTTGTTTATTATTGATGACTATATATTATTATCACCAGTATCATTAATATTTTTATTATACCTACCATTACGAACATATATATATATATGATATATGTAGTTACATATACATATTCTCATAACCCATAAGGGGGATACTCCTTTACCACCCTGATCCATCCTGTATTTCATGAAATGGGATAGGGCTGTTTTTCATGGCCTAAACTGTGTCCTGTACACCCCCATTTCAATGTGGGTTAAACGAATGATCATTGAAAAACACATGATTTGGCTGAAAACCCATTCTCGTGGTCACGTCAAAATCACATGGTTTATCATCATATTCATTCTCTGGCCGTCTGCCTTGCTGTACAGGTGGGTACTGTGCTACAGGAGCTGGGCATGAGCACCTACCACCACGAGTTTGTGAAGAAGGCCTCATGAATATCGGATGACTGGTGTGCAAAAATGAAATGGGGGGGTGAAGCTGAAGGACCAAAGGAAATAGCAAACAGATATGTTTGGGCAAATGAAATGGGAATTCAACCATATAGACCCTGGCATTTTGTTTTTCCACCTGTCAGGGTCTTTAGATTTTGTGTGTGTGTGTGTGTGTCAGAGGGACTCCTCCTCCTTCTCCTCGTCTCGTCTTTTGCACAAAAAAGCAAGACCCAGCAAGCTTCACTCACTCAGAAACCCGGAAAAGGCCCGCCGTGAACTTGTTCAAAGTTTATCAGACAACAGACAAGTTGAGCCAGATTTGGGAGAGATTCCCGCACAAGAGCTACCTGTTTGCAGAGTGAAACATAGCCGCGCCAAACCCTACGTTCGAGCACCTCCAAATAACACACCCAGACAATGTGGTATACTATGGTATACTTGTCACCCGAGGACGAACACAATCACTGGATTTAGGGTTGAAGTTTTTAGGGTGTTCGGGTCTCGGGTTTAGGGTGTTACGGTTTCAAGTTGTCTCAAGGTATTTTAGGGGTTGTTGTTTTGGAAAGTTAAAAAGCGCTAGCTCTACGCAGGGATTTCAGCACGTCAAAGGATATGCGGGATTTGTGGTGAGTAAAGGTAGGTACCCTGCAACGAACACCTTTCCCAAAGTTGGTCGACTGGAAAATCTGCAGCAAAACCCAAAGCAATTTCGGAGTCAATTTCCTGTCTTGCTGTAGAATTTCCTGTAAACCCAAACCATTGAACTGAATAGGTAGGGTCATCGTCTGTACACACGAAATTTGGATCGTATGTACACGCGGACGCGTGCCGCGACCTTTGCGAAATGGATCGTATGTACACGCGCGGCGGCCAGGAATGGCGTACTTTCCTTGNAGGGTATGCATTTTCATTGTCCGGAGACCTTAGAAAATCGATCGTATGTACACGCGGAGCGCTTGCCGAAAGGCCTTCTGGCCTCCAGTCTATTTATCTGTCTGTCTATCTATCTATCTATCTATCTATCTATCTATCTAGTCATCCATCTTTCTATTTATCCTTTTGTCCACATATCTTTCTATTTAGGTATCTACCTGTCTGTCGACCTATATATCTATCTATCTGTCTCTTTTTCTATCAATCAATCATTGATCTATCTATCCATCAATNTATCTTTCTTTCGATCTATCTATCTATTTATCTATCTATCTAACTTTTTATTTGTCTATTTTATTAATTTATCTTTTTGTTTGATTCAATCAATCAATCTATCTATCTATCTATTTATCTATCTATCTGTCGATCTATCTATCTCTCTATCCATCCATGTCTTTANTATCTATCTATCTGTCGATCTATCTATCTCTCTATCCATCCATGTCTTTACCTATTGATATATCTTTGCTTCGATCTACCTACCTATTTGTCTATGTATCTGTCTATATCTCCATCTATGCATCTATCTATCTATTTTTCCATTTATTTATCTTTATTTATCTAACTATCTATCTATCTATCTATGTATCTCAATGGTAGCGTTCAGTTTCCTGGCGTCAGTTTCTGTGCAACAACAGATAAACCCTAAAGCTGTCGTGTCTCTTCTTATCTTAGGTGCAGCAAGAGATAAACCGTAAAGGTCTCGTGTCTCTTCTTATCTCAAGTGCAACAAGAGATAAACCCTAAAGGTGTCGTGGCTCTTCTTATCTTACTTGCAACAACAGATAAACGGATTTCCACAGCACCGAGAAGAATAGAATGAACGTTGTTGTCTATTTGGCTAAAGGTGTCGTGGCTCTTCTTATCTTACTTGCAACAACAGATAAACCCTCAAGGTGTCGTGTCTCTTATTTTCTCAAGTGCAACAAGAGATAAACCCTAAAGGTGTCGTGGCTCTTCTTATCTCTACTTGCAACACGAGATAAACCCTAAAGGTGTAGTGTCTCTTCTTATCTCTACTTGCAACAAGAGATAAACCCTAAAGGTGTCGTGGCTCTTCTTATCTTAAGTGCAGCAAGAGATAAACCCTAAAGGTGTCNCTCTTCTTATCTCAAGTTCAACAACAGGTAAACCCTAAAGGTGTCGTGGCTCTTCTTATTTTACTTGCAACAACAGATAAACCCTAAAGGTGTCGTGGCTCTTCTTATCTTACTTGCAACAACAGATAAACCCTCAAGGTGTCGTGTCTCTTATGTTCTCAAGTGCAACAAGAGATAAACCCTAAAGGTGTCGTGGCTCTTCTTATCTCTACTTGCAACACGAGATAAACCCTAAAGGTGTCGTGTCTCTTCTTATATCTACTTGCAACAAGAGATAAACCCTAAAGGTGTCGTGGCTCTTCTTATCTTAAGTGCAGGTTCTCTATTTGGGATTTCCACAGCACCGAGAAGAAATCTTAAGTGCAGCAAGAGATAAACCCTAAAGGTGTCGTGGCTCTTCTTCTCTCAAGTGCAACCTAAAGGTGTCGTGGCTCTTCTGATCTCTACTTACAACACGAGATAAACCCTAAAGGTGTCGTGGCTCTTCTTATCTCTACTTGCAACAAGAGATAAACCGTAAAGGTGTCATGGCTCTTCTTCTCTCAAGTGCAACAACAGATAAACCCTAAAGGTGTCGGCGCTCACAAATCACAAAAAGTCTGCGTGTACATGTGATCCAGATTCAGGATGTCTTTTTTTTCTGGGCGTGTACATGTGATCCAAATCAAAGGTGAGATCATCTGTGTGTACATGTGATCCAGATTCGAGGTATGAAAAAGNGCGTGTACATGTGATCTGGATTGGAGGTTGAATATTTGGTTTCCGGGTAGTTTGCGTGTACATGTGATCCAAATGGACATGGGAATGGCCTGCGTGTACCTGTGATCCAAATCTGCGTGCGCAGATGATCCCCCTGCCAACTGAATATCCAACCGTTCCCTTGAACCCAACCGCTGAATGCTATTGAATTCAATCTTCCCTTAAACAAAGCATTTGCTGCTCAGCGAAGTGTGTGAACTGAGGCGGTCACCATGTCCTTCTCACAATCCAGTGAGTTGGCTGGTCGAGAGGCGGTTTCGATCCAGTCGGTTGGCAGATGTTGGATCTGGATTTGTCACCAAAAATCGCACAAAATGGGGGATTGCATCCCTAAAATCCAAATAATTCCAATGGTTTCAGCGGCTAACCCGACATTTTTGGGGTTAGCATCCCAAAAATCAAGAGGTAGCAACTCTTAATTATGTCTCTGTTTTTCCTCATTTACATGGCCGAAAATTGGGGTGTCCACCAATTTTGGGCAACCATGGCTGACTCGGGTGAGGCAGTGCTGCACCTTCTGACAACTCTGACCAGCGAAGGCATCCTCACCAAGGACCCTGTGGGGAATATGAGAAACGGCTTTGGTGAAAAGGATAGATCTAGAAAACCAGGCAACATTGAATATTTTGACAATATTTGGCAACATTTTTGGTAGACTAGTGATGTTGGTTTCTTGAGGGAGCTAGTTTCACTTGAAATGATCACAGACCAGTCAGCTGCGTTAGTGACTGTGCTAGTTCCACGCATTGCACGGCAGGATGATATCCAGTCTTCGCCTTAGAGTTTTGGCGGTTTAGGTTCGGATGGGTTCGTTCCATTTTAAGAATTTTTCTGGGGACATAAGAATTAAAATTATGATAAACGATGAAATTTATAGGGGGTGCCTGAATTTTCAAGGAAAACTGGATCCTTCAGCTTTCATCATTGTTCTTCATCATTTCCCCAAATTTCATCATTTTACATCATTTTAAATCATTTCATGGAACATTTCATCATTTCAGGCATCACATTCACCACTGCATTCCCCCGCCACTGGATGTGGACCGCTAAGGTGGGGCACCACACGCCTTTTGGGCGACTTGGGAGCAAGCGATGCCGGGATGAAGTGGAGCATAGAAAGCACTCGAAGGAGCATGTTGCAATAGCTATATACGCAATCATTTTATTGTATATTAGACATCGCATTTCAATACTGAATTGGAAATGATGAGATTTGCTCATGATTTCGTGACATCCTGTGACTAATTTCAGATTCCATACTGAAAAGGGGCACACAATGGCACATCACATTTGGGAGCACACTCACTCCACCAGTTCCAAGACGGAACAGTGATATTATGGTGAGGCTCCATATGCGCTATACACATCCATAGCTGCACCGACATGAACACATTGCTCCAAATTTGGGTACCTCAAGACCATTCAAAATCCATTCAAGCCCACTGGTTTCCCGATTATCCCGATTCAAAAGGACATACAAATCATAAGAGGACCTTAAGTTTCGAGAAACCACTGGGGTCCCCCGATTTGGAGATCCCATGAGATCCCCATTTTAGGACATCGCCACTGCGCGACACAAGGCCAAGTGGCTGACCTGAGTTTGGATTATCCACGCTGCTCAGAGATGCTTACGGAAGTCATCATCAGGCACTGCTCTTGCTGCTCAAAACATGGGTGTGGACCTGAAAATGGGGGATTTACCCTCAATTGCACCCATTTCAGGAAAATGTTGGACATGGATGGAATGGGGTAGCCTATTTTCAGACAAACCTATATTGCCAAATGGTTTGACTTCATGCTGTGATGTTGAATTCTGAAGCGTGATCTGCATGATCTGGTGATATGTCGGACTTCGGAGATGTTTTGGCTGCCAGGCTTCTCACAGACGAGCTGGTAAGTGTTCCGTTTCTGCGCCGTTGCCGTTGGACTCCAAGATATCTTGAGTGGCGCCTTCAAGCTTGTGGGTTTTTCTGTTCTGTTTGAGCACAAAGTACTTGCCAGGCTCAATTTTTCCCCTCATGTCATAGCCGCCATAACCCAAGTGTCCATTTGTTCATGTCTTGTTGCTGTGTTCAGCCGCGGTGACTCAGAGAGAAAGCGCTAGGGCAGATTGGAATCATTGAGGCCTACTGCGGATTGGAGATGGCGCAGGGCTGAAGGTGCTTGAGGCGCAGTGGTTGGTGCGTGTCTGTCGGATGTGGGATTTTGTCATGCTCAAATACAATCAAATACATACATGATATATTATGATATATTACATGTATATTGATGATACAATATGGTGTGTATATATATGATACACATACATCATACACACACACACACATCACTTGTATGTATATATATATATATATGCTGCATATATATATATATATATGCTGGATATATATATATATGCTACATATATATGTCACATGATACACCTTACATGTTATCTTATATTGGATTGCATTGAAATTATAGAGTATGTATATATATATATATACATAGTATACATGTATACAAATATATGTTTAATTCTGTTTCATTTGTTTTGATCGGTTTTAGGAAGAGTCCACCCAGCAATCGGATTCCATTCTCAGGCGGTACAGCGCAGGACGCCTGAGCAGCTTCCTCAGTGGATGGGCCAAGCAGATGTTGAACCATAGTCATCTAAGAGCGAACATTTGATTAGATAAGTGAAAAAAAACATCCAATACATTTCTTTTGATTATTATAAGTAAATATTGAATCTTTCTGGGATCCAAGTGGTTTGATGAACCTGCTTCTGCTTTCCTGATTTGCATGCCTGGGAGTTGCATGTGAGGTACAGCAAAAAACAGTTGAGCACTGCAGCTTTTAAGCACGGAGCCTCATTGCTGGGGTCGTGAACAGTGATGAAAGGAAACTCAGATTTTGATCACAAAATCTTGCAAGGAATCAACAATGACAAATTACATCCAGATAGGTGGAACAGAGTTGACTGGGACGTGCTCACATTGTTTTTCACCATAATGACCCCATGGCTTGCAGATGCCACAGATTTACCAAGTGAAAGAGCACCATAAACTTGGCTGATATATGACGATAAACCATTGAATATGTATATATATATGATTATATATGTATATGTATGTATATATAATTATATATATATATATGAATATCATATGTCCTGCAGATCAATCCCCGAACGGATAGATGATGATGCAAGATGGAACAAAAAACTGGGTCCCTTGACACCTTGCCCCTGACCGCAACGTAGATAGAACATCAACAGAAGCTGAGGAAAGAGATTCAAAACATGATCTTGGAATACTTCAACTCCGGAGACCAAGCAGAGGCCACCAAAATTCTATGCCCTTGGTGACGCGATCGAGATCGAAATGTGATGCAAACATGTCATGCAAACAAGACACAAGTGAGATTTGCAGATTGGATCTTTTGCTCATGTCATGCCAAGAGCGACATTTTGATAGATTTAAATGACCCTGCAAAAAACTTATCACCTATTGCAGTATTGCTTGTGTTGGAATGCGATTTGATCATTTGCCATTGAACATTTCCAAGGTGTCCAAAGCGTGGATATTGGTTGCTGATTGCTTTCTTCAAATCAAGCATATCGATCATATAGAAAATGATAGAAAATCAGAAACAGACCAACTTCTGCAAAAATCCAAACATTTTCTCAGCCAGTTTGGTCGCTGTATTCGGGAGTTGACTCCATTGGCGCGGTGGCTGAGAATTCCCGGTCATCAAACTGAATCTAATGACAGCCAGTCTCTGGATGATTGACATTTTTCCCACTAAAGTTACCATAAATTGGGAAATGTGGGTAAATCCCCCACTTTGAGCTCAACCAAGTATGTAGAAATTATATACACATGTATAATCATATATACACTAAACCAAGTGCTGATATTTTGATTATACCAAACTATTGCCCTATCACACCACTATCATGTCTTGCCATGTCCCATCACTGAGTCGCCGGCGCAGAGTGCAGAGCTGGTCCGCAAGGCGAGAGAAGACCGATGTTGCTGGGCCATCAACAGGATGCTCATTTATCATCATTTATCCAATTTACCCACATTGGGGATGCTATTGTTATAAAGAATCACATTTAGAAGCAACATATGATTCATATGATATTACTTGATATCACTGAAGTAATCTTTAATGTCTCAAATATACACAAGTCTCACTTCAAGCGCTTAGAAAAGGATTGTGTCAGATGCAGACCGACTGGGGTCTTTTGAATGTACGGAATTGACAAGTCTTTGGTCTCGCCGCATGAGAATGGATGGAGTACACTTCAACATCCACGGTTAGTCAGTTCAGAGTTCATCATTTTTATGGTCTCCCAATTCAAAAGTTGCAATTTCAATGAATGTCCCGCATTTTTGGACCAACCCATACCAATGAGATAAACCCAATCATCAATTATCCCCTTCATTTGGGGTTACCGGATCTATTACCAGCAATTCCACGCCCACTTGGACGATTTGAACGTTGATTGTGGCAGATTATGGTCTTTGCGATGGAGCGCACCGTGAAAGAGCTGGGCGCTTACACTGGTTGGAGCTCACACACGCACCACGCGTTGAACTAGGGAAGTGGTCAATGGGCTATGATTCTGGACCCACTTGTTGACCATTATGAAACACTACGAAACACTATTAACCATGAATATTGATCTTGTTTTAGATAGATATGTATCTTTAGTATTAATTCAAGCATATTAATCCACCCATTTTGTTGGGGTGGATAAAGATCGACCGTCTACCCACTTTCCAGATCCATTCGTGTTCGCTCCAGGTGTGAGCTCTCGCTGGCATTGCTGGTCTGGGTCATCAGACATGAGGAGATGGTCGTGGTCGTGGTCGTGGATTTGTTTGGGAGATCCCCCGAGATGGCCAGTTTAATATGTTCAACAGGGATAATCCTTTTCCATTTAGATGATTAATGGCGATACTTACTATGTATTGGATATTGACAATGATGGTTTGATGGGTAGAATAAAACATCTAAATCCATTGATCATGCTCATTAATGGATTTAGATGGATTGAACATGAATCATGTTTATCCCATCATTATCATCAATCCATCTATATTCATTAATAGTTTTCTGTCTGGGACAATGACATTATTAGTGGATTTAGATGGAGACAATCCTTTCCTGCTAATATTGAAGACCCCCCAGAAACCAAGGTGGATGCACGGGATACACCCACATATTTGGGACCATTTAGGGGGTTGTTTGCTATTAGGGGAGAATGATGATTAGTGGATTTAGGGGTATAACATGGTATAACTGTATTTTCAGACAAATCCATTCAAAGGGAAACGCGATGATAGTGCTTTGGAATTGGGCTACCACATTTTCAGCAAACACAGGATTTAAACCACCAGCATGGGAGGTTGGCAAGAAGCAACACGGGGTACAACCAGGAGGAAAAAAAAACGTGGCTATTTCACCAATCTTTTCTTTACTGCCTTTCTATTCCGTAAGTAGTCATTGTGATATCGTGTCCACCCCAAAATTGCCTGTTTTGCCCGGTGGTGTTGGTCAGGGTTTTACGGATGGACCTCCGAATAAAGATTGTTATTCATTTTGTCTTGTTTCATATTGTATGCCATCATACTTTTAATACTGCATACATGATATTCTTGCATATTATTGCTGTGTATGTATTATAGTATTATATGTAGTGATACGCCCAACCACCTCACTTCGCCTGACATCAGTTTTAAGTGTCCAAGGTTTTAGGGCTTAAGAATTAGGGTTCTGGGGTTTGGGTGTTTAGGTTTCAGGCATTTCCCTTGGTTTTGAGGGTTTAGGGTTTAAGGTTTGAGGGTTTTCAGATGTGTTCAGGATGGCTCGTCCAATGACGCACAGGTCCCAGAATAACCCATTGTTGCCAGAATTGTTCATAGTGTTTGGAGACTTTACAGTGTTTTTTCATGTTTTTTCACTACCTCAGGGGCCTCAGGGCCCCTGATACGCCCTGCATGTAGGGCTTGCGATCGCTGCGCAGGAGCTAAGTCCGAAAGACATCGAGAATGGATTCGACTCATGGCAACATTATTTGCTCAAGCTGTCCTGTAGATCCGTTGACATCAAGCAGTTTTTGGTTTGGAACTGTGCCAAACTATGCACCAAACGCTCCAAGATGCAATCGACAAATTCAGGCGTTTGTGACTATGCGGAAAACATTGTACAGTGCCCGTACCCAAAATCGCATTGTCGATCATTATTTTCATATTGAAATTGCCGCTTTGGGATAATAATATATAATATCCATGTATATCCCATTCCTGATGGATGATTGCCTGATTATGAGCCTTTTGCTGCGACCGGTAACAACTCACAGAGTTGCTGGGCTCAGGATGACATGTACAGGCACATGCCTGACATCCAGCTGCTGGCTCAGCAATCTGCAGCTGTTTTGGACCCTTGAGGCCCAACATAAAAATTGACGATGATGTCGTCATCCTCAAATGTGTAGTGGCATGGCATTTGATCATTCTTGAAAACACGAAGATGCTTGTCCTTGGTGTTTTTCCGTGGGAAAGCTCCAAGAGTGAGCGCTAGAAATATCTCCCCCAGAATCAATGAAGAAATGTGATGAACATTGGTTTGTCATGGTTTGTAACTCTATTTACACCCAATTTTCTGCCCCCTTCTCCCAAATCATGGGACGAAACTTGTACCAAACTTAGGCTCGATGTTCCAGATGCGGATCAGATGGCGCGCACCTTCGTGGTCGAGGCGCTTTAGGATGGTGAAAGATGGTCGAAGCCTTCATGGCATGCCATCCCGTTATTCACCATAGATGATTGATGATTACATTACAACAGGTGAACTATTCCATAGAACATTGAGATATTAGATGATATTAGATTATTGGATATTATTGATATGATCACCAACCGGTCACTATTAGATGGGATTGTTAGATACTACTTTAATGGATTTAAGATTATATGATGACCATGTCACTATGTTTATCCGGATGATATGACCACCAAGCCGTTGCTACTCAGTTGTCGAGCCAATGTCTGCAGGCAATGAAAAACAAGGTGCTGCGAGAGACGTGGCCGGATCCAGAAGAGCCAGATGAGTGAGGGCTTACCCAACATTTTGCTGACTAAATGGGCCCAAAAATGATCCAAACAATGGCCAATTTTAACAGAGGAATATCCTACTATTTTGGGATTTCATGGGAATGGATATTCTGAAAAGATCCAAAATGGCTACGACATACTAGGGACAAAGATGATTTAGCCTTGGATTTTGGGGCACCCTATTTTCAAACAAACCCAAATTTTGAGTGTCTCAATAATTTTAAGTACTGTATGTCCACAAGATCTACTGCAGAGACTTGGTGCTACTGTATGCTACTATCACATTATAGGGCCTACAGGATGAATTTTGTTTTAGTATGTTTCATTCAATACGGGTCTATCTGCTAATGGGGTATACCCCCCAAATGGCAATGTAATGGGGGCATGATGATAAGCCAGTGGAGTTTGATATACGACGTGCAATACACAGCAAGATGCTGATGCATGCTGATCCTTGGTGTTTGGTTGACTTGTCCTTCAGTTGGTCGAATCAAAGAGGAACGAGCACCAGACTCGAAACGAGAACATAGAACAGACAGTTCACTATCATTACATCTATCATCACTCACTCACGACTGGATTGCTGCGAGCCGCCTTTTCGGCGTGAGCCGCCGCGCGTAGCACTGCGCCGGAGTGCTTCGACAGATTTGGACGTCTCTCCGAGATGAGCTTTGAACGTCTCCTCCCGATGCACTGAATGGTGCTGCACTTGCCACTGATGGAAGCACCAAAAAAAACTGCACCTATTCGACCCTGATAGAAAATATGGTAGCCTTACAGATGTTTCAACATTTGCTGCTAAATTCCCACCTTTGATTTTGTTCTCAGCCTATCAGAAGTTGAAGCACACGTTTAAGTATCAGATACGATGAGATTTCAGAGGCGAGTGCGGCTTTGCTGCCTTGAAGGAACCGGCCTGTGCAATAGCTGAAGTCTGTTTCCCGCTGACTCCACACCAGAGGGGATTGATTTCCATCGTAACCGAAACATATATCCAACAGTTGGAATTTCAACACCCAAGAAACAAGCCATGTGACCCTCAGCCACTGAGGGTAATGTGCATGCATGCAGTGTGCAGTGGCGAATCTTCCGTGTCTCATTTTTGAATCGTTCTTGGTGCTTCCCTGCAGTCAAAACAACTTGCATACTCCCAGTCACGAACAGCAGCACGAAGAGCGGTGTCAAGCAAAGTTTAGAGGCAAAGACGAAGGAGTTCAGCCTTTTACATGATGTCACCTATATGCCTGATATATGCTGGCATAACTGAAGCATGGGGGACAAGCGAATGAGGAGATTGTGGGCATGTTTTTTGTTTTAATCATGATATGATATGATCATGAAAGGAGCTTGAAGTGCAGCCTCTAGAATCTTTCCACTAGCCACTGTCAACTCTTCACTTGAAAATAAGCGGTTATAACGTTGACATTTCGCTGTCAAGTCTTGTATGAGGGCAGTCATTGTGATAGTTGCACCAAGGGTGGATCTCTAGGATGTCTCAAAGTAGGGCCGTGCTGGAGATTGTGATGTCCCACTCTTCACCTTTGCCTCACTTTGTGGTAGGAGTTACATGGTCGCCCCGAAATCGGCTGGCAATTCAGTCACGACGTCGGCTCAATTCCAGACTGCGGAACTGTTATCAACAACGTTGGTTCAGCAAGCAGACAGCCCTGAGGCAGAGGAAATCCACATCCAACTGCTGCTCACTTTTGCTTTGAGCAGCAGCCTCCTTTCCTGAGGGCTGCGGAAACAGCTGACGAAGCTCGTGTAAGAATGTTGATAGAGCATAGTATTCTGTAACTGATTAGTGAGTGATAGCATGATAGCATTATAAAATATATTACAATGGCATACAATCCCTATCAGATGGGAAATCGGTCCTCACGGGACCGATTCTAAGCCAAGGTTTGTTTTCAAGCTGCACACAGCACGCCTTGTACAGGGACAGCTGGCCCGGTGGCAGACCAACCACAGGAAGAGACCTGCCAACTGTGAAGCAACTGCGAGAAGCATAGATTGATATTGTTGATCAATGATAAACTCAAAAAAAATCAATTGACCAGGCATTGCAGTTGGGTTTCCCATCAACAACCATGGCCTCTATTATCTTTAACCAGCGCCTCTGACATGGTCTGACCAGCAATCAACGCAATCAACAAACGACTCAACTAGGCTTGCTTATCTTCAACTTACTTTTGATATGGGTTCAAAATCGCCACACCTCTGTAATATGTTGAAATATGTTGAATGTGGCGTCGAAGACGTTGACGTCGCTGCAATTGCAAGACACGGGCAAACTCCAGGCACTGTTCAATATGTATATACGTATATATATATATATATATACACATAGAAATATAAAATACATAAACATACAGAAATTAAAGTATATAGTATATGACAAATATATTTTTGGTTAGGACACGGCACCAGACACCCGTTTCTGAAGGATATGGCAGCTGTGGCACAAGAAGAACACGCACCTCAGCCTAAATGGAAGAGACCCGGTTGCTATGAGACCTTTTATCACACTGCATCACACCATTCCCCATCAGCAGTGATCATGCTAGAACGGGGAGCCAAATGTGTTGAAGACATTGAAACAGTCATGGAATGCAATAGCTGCAATGGTACTCAGCTTGCTTCACATTCCAGCCGTGGCATATCACCACCTCACGAAGTTCCAAATCGACCCCACAACCGCAACTAGCGGGTCAAGGCGGGCAATGTGGCATGTGTGATTGTGAGATGGTGGTGCCAGTGGGCTTGTGCAGAAGTAAGGTCATCGATTGCTCGTTGTCCGATTAGGCAAGAGAGAGCCATTATAGCTGCTTTGCTTACCGCACCATAGACAGAGGTTTGCGCAAAAAGGAATGGCAGACATTGGCGGGGACTGCGACTGTTGACTTGTTTGGCACAGGATGAAGATGCATACGGAATATCATGGCATGGTGAGATGATTTAAGTGTTGCTTGACATCTGTTTCGCTGAATTACATCAGCCCTTTCTTAGGAGTCCAGCTGGCCGGTCTTGGCTCACGGCTCCAGTAGCAGGCCCAAGGCCTCCACGAAAATAGAAATGCTCCCCAGGGAGAGTTCAGGCCAAATCCTGGGATTGTGGACGGCATTGTGAAACACTCTGTAAATGGGTTGGTAGGTATAGATGGTTAGCTTTCAGCCATAAAGAGAAGAAAAAAATCATGTCACATCCCAGTAACTTTCTAGTGGTCCGAAGATTGGCCACGAGGGATTATAAGAACAAGGATGTTAACGATAGTCAGTAATTCGTAGAAATAATAGTAGTCGTCAGAGTTGTAGCAATACACATACGGTTGTATATATACATAATATATATATATATACGTAATATAATATAGTATATGTTATCCAACAGTTCACCGTGTTTCGCTGCTGCATGATCGGCCTGATTGGCCCGTGAGGATACCCACGTCCCACCCGGGGGCCATCAAGCACATCCTTGCGAAGGACGCGAAGAGACGGGACACCAAGATACAAGGTGTACTTGCAACATCTGGGAATTGGTCAAATTTTAAGACCTAGAGGGCCGCACGACTCATGTTGGTCTATTCTTAGTAGTAAACCATTAAATTTGGGGATAATGATGATTTTGGGGTGCCCAAGTTTGACCCATACCCATCTGGAGATCGCTGAAGGTAGACATAGTACTGTAGAACCGATGCCTCAAGGGTCTCAATATCAACATGGCGCCATCCAGCTGGGTTGCCTGCCCCCACACTGAGGCGGAGCCCGAGCTTTCTCATTGCAGCATCGATGGAGGAGTTCATTATCAGAGCTGACGTCTGTGATAGGATGATATAGGTTGTGTCAAATGGGGATTCCATGGACTCCAAACTTGCAATTTGCTATACGGAAAATGATTAACCATGACATCTTCAGTGTACCCAAGTTTGAGACATACCCATATGACCCATTGGATTGTGTGCCGACTGATAGTTGGATCTGTATAAAATTTTCACTTCGCAGCTGAGCAGGACTCCCCGACAAGCTTCCTAGACCATGGATGGGCATCGATTCTGAGGCGGTTATTCTGTTGCGTTTTTTTCCATATTTTGTAGAGGCAAATGTACCATGAAATGAACGAGACGCCAATGGTAGATGAAAAAACACCAGGCCTGTTTCCTGATCCCACGACTACAGTGGTATGATACTTGCTAAAGCTGCAGGCTATCCCAGCTGAGAAGTATTTCAACTAGATCCATGCAGTGGCGTTTGAATGTGTCTGAAAAGAAGGTACCCCCATTATCATTCCAGCAGCCCATAGTTTGTCATCAGTTCCCCAGCAAGTTTTTTACTGACTGGGGGTACTGTAAATCCATGTCCCCCATTTTCAGGTACCAAACCCTTTTCAATCTACAAAACACAGAAACGCGCAATGTGCCAGGGTCAGAACTTATTGGTTTTCCAAAGGGGATGTATATTGACCATTTCGTGGGGATTTCACCATCGCAACATGGCGGTGTTTTTGCCATCGACCCCGGACAGTGGAATGCACACCGACCAGTCCAAGTCTGGCCGCCCGGGAAACAGATGGAAGGATGATTGGCCGCCACTGATTGGCCGCCACAAGAAATTCATGGATTTTTTTCAACATCTGCAGGAAAACACGGAATATGATTGAATATTGAATGGCAAAAGGATGTAACGACTACACAGAGCAGAATTTGTCGTCCAAAAGTTCGACCGTGATGAATAGGTCTTCAAAAAAACACATGGGATGATGATCCCCAATGACTTTGATCTTTCTTCAGGTGGTTGAAAAACACATGTAACACAACTATAAGTTAAGTATAGAAACAGAATGACATAGAACCTGTTACAACATGTGAACAAACCTATTTTTTAACCACCATAATCAAATCGGTTTGATCCAACGATCTGTGTATCTCTTCTGGATTTCCGCGGCCAAGGCAAGAGTCCCACCAGCCCCAGCAGCCCCGAACGAAGTGTGGCTAGAGAGCAGAATGCAGCGAGACAGTGCCATGACTGGCAGGGCAGGGCAGAGCAGAGCAATTTTTGGAGCTTCGGACTGTGCAATGGATGCCATGAATGTTGTTTTACATGAATTTTCACTGGAAGTCTGGTTTTTCCAATGATGGTTTGAAGCTATTGAACACATATTTCGCAATTATGAAGAGCAAACACCTGGATTCTGGGTTTGTTGGTTCTTAAACTGTGCACAATTTGTCAAGTTGAGCTTATATACATTAAGCTTGCTTGCAATCCAACGGAGGGTTGTTGGAAGTCAATTTGAAGTACTCACCCATGCAACACATATTCAACAAGAATTGAGTGACAAGTAGAATATGGAGGGAAGTGAGAAGTTCAAACGAAAGCAAATTAATCCTCACTTTGGCCAACAATACCCATATGCGGCCCATGGCAAGGTAGCAAAGAGGCATTGGGGCTGACGTAGTGGGGCCGTTCCAGGTTCCTTTGGACGACCATGGATTCGGTGATGCTGCGGCCATCTGAAGTGGCCAACAGCCTCCCAATACCCTTGGCAGCTGCTGGGGGTCCCAAGCAAAAGGGTTTTGGTGGGAGAACCAGCTCCAAATTGATGCAGAAGACTCCTGAGGTTTTGACGCCTTTTGCAGACAGTGCTGACTTCACTTCCCTGTCGGGGCCTGAACTTTGGTTGGGATCAAAGAACTTCTGTTACTTGGAGATACCTAAACAGGCTTGGAGTTTTGCAGGCTGAATCTGATTGTGCAGATGACAGGTTTGGCTCAAGCTGGTCAGTGATCAGTTTTGGGCCGGGGTGCCGTTGCTGTGCTCGCTTTCTTTCGTATAAAAACTCAGCAAAATCAGGACGCCTAGACTATTCTTGCTAGAAAACTTACTTCCACAATCCAACAAGCAAGTTGGGAAGACATCATGTGGTTGGTGGTTTCAAGCAATTTAAGTTGTTCCCATTTTTTTTACCTATTTGGCACTACGATCCTAGTTGAAGACGTCAAATAGTACTTGCTGTTCAGGCCTTTGTCAGACATTGGCTCCGAAGAACCTTTAAGGTGTCCTCGCTGCAGGCGCGTCCCCGGGACAATGCTGGTCTTCCATAGCGGCTATCTGAGACTATGGATTGGTTTAAGGGAAAATCTACAGGAAACCATTGATTTTCCCATGAAATATAGGGGTTTCCTGTAAATTTTCCCATTAACCAATCCAATGAATAATTTTCCCAGCAGTTTTGTTTTGGGAACTTTACCCAAAATGGCAGTCTAAAATCAAGCGTACTGGGTATATAATAGTGGCTAGAATGGGATGTATGACCATGACAACAATAAACATTGGGCTTGCCATGGTTTGTCCAGAAATGGGTATTATGGTATACCATTGGGTTTTAAACATGGGAAACTGGTGATAAAATTATCGGATGTCGGGATGCTTGTACGCTACTTTTGCACCAACCCATGTTTGTGTGGTGCAACATGGTGCAACGGTGTTGCTGTTTGTTGCAATTGGATGCAATTGGTTGAAATCTTCTGACATCTCTGATCCCTTGCCCTGGCACACATGGTGTTTTTGCTGCAGAGTGCATTTGTCCACTGAACCTTGGTTCATCTGACTCGGAGGTGCTATGCAAACCCACATTTCAAATGGAGTGTGAAGGAAAGTCGGAAGCCGCTTGTATTGCACAGAAACAAAAATCACAAACTTTGGTGGATGAGCAGCCAGTGATCTTGTTGATGATAATCATGACCACCATGCAGCTGCTAGTGGTTGTAATGATAGCCGAGATGAATGCACTGTCAAAGTTTCTGAGGTTCACATGCAACATGTGCAGCCAGAGACTCAGCATGGTCTCACTTAGATCGAACCAATCAGCTCTCAATGTCAGCAAAAACAAAAACAATATGATATTATATAATATGATACAATGTTATATACTATGTAAAAATATATATTCTATCATGTATATACAATGATATCTATGTATCTATATATAGTGATATACGTATGTATATATATATATACATACAATAATATATATATATATATAAATACACAATCATATATATATATATATACATACATGGATATATATATATATATTATAGACATATCTTGATGTCTGATGTTGATCCTGTCTGATCGGTGAGAGATGGCCAGGGGAGGTCACCCATATTTGTTGCATTCTAATTTTCAATGAATTCGCTCAGGTCATAGCCTGGATGTTCCTCAGAAGTTTCTGGATGACATGGAACGCAATGGCCAGTGCGCGGACCGCGATCCGGGCGGTCTAACCACGATAATAGAAGGGCCGCAGAAGACTCAGAAGACTTAGAAGACCATGCATAGAGGAGGTCGAAAAAAGGCAATGCACATTTTTGGTTGGAATGTTATGTAAATGTTATGTTATGTTATGTCATTTTTTCATCTCCCAAATGATATATATATATACATATCCATATGTATATATATCCATATGTATGTGTATATATATACATACATCCATATATATATATATATCCATATGTATGTATGTATGTATGTATGTATGTATGTATGTATGTATGTATGTATGTATGTATGTATGTATGTATGTATGTATGTATGTATGTATGTATGTATGTATGTATGTATGTATGTATATATCCCTAGTTGGGTAACTGCTCATCCCCACAAGATCCGGCAGGATGCAGACACCCATCCAGAGCTGGTCTATGGCTCCGTGGATTTCACCGCCAGAGCCTTGCTGGAACCTGACCTGCCGGGGTCACTTGGCGCGGTCATGGCTGGGAGGCGTTCATGGCTTAATGGGCGAATGATGATGGTAAGAGCAGATAATTAGACCAGAAACAAAGATAGGTGGTCTAATTATCTGCTATTAATGATCATTAATGATAATTATCTCATTAATTAATGATAATTTTCCCCAATTCATATGAAGATGTATGAACCAGCCCCGGACTGGAGGTTTGTTACTGATTATTGAGTTTACCACGCTAATACCCTTGTTGGTTATTGTAGTGGGTTACTACCCCTGGTTTAGGTAGGATTGTGATGGAGCCATATAGGAAAACTGTTGACCATCCAGTGAAATGGGATGGGATGGGATAGGGCTATGTTTCATGGCTCTCAGTTGTTCTTAGGGGCTCCTTGGGTTGGTTGGTCCTGCTGTGTTGCCGTTCTGTTTCTTGGGATGAGCCACATGGATCCACTGTGAGGATTCTGAACTGAATCGGCTCATAAAAAAGAGGGGCTCTTGAGTCGTTACTATTTTTTTTCAAGTTTCTGCTCAACACTATGGGCTCTTTTTCAACATATCAAGAATATTCTTGAGTTATGATGTGTGATTCATCTTCAATCCCCTTGCCCCTCGGCCTGTACCCCACAAAAAACCATCCGCAGACCCTTCGTGCCCTCGGTGTGCTTCGCCATCGAGACTTCGCAAGATGCCATTGAGCGGGGCTTCAGTTGGGCTGCACTGGAAGCACTAGAGAAGGTCTTCCAGGACGCGCTGGTGGGTCCAAAGTGAGGATTGGCTGGAATTTGGACCACAGAAATTTGGGTTTCTAAAGGCTGGAGATGGTGAATTTTGGATTTTGGAGGTAAAGATGAGACTTTAAGCTAGGGAGATGAAGGACGAAGCACCACATGTGCAGAAATTGGGGATACCAATACCGATGGCCATAAGACAATGTGGATTTATATTAACTATATTAGATGTTCCGACAAGGTCCAAGGTTGTAACATGTTGTGGCCAAAGGGACGTACAGCGGCAGAAGCGTGCGGAGAAGTTCAAACTGAAGGATGCAATTCAATGTATGAAAAAAAACATGCTTTATGTTGGGAGTGCGACCTTTGGTTCTGAAGCGAAATTGTGTCCGGTATGCCTGCACCAAAGTGACAGGCGCCACATTCTTTAGAGAGAGATGTATACCTTGTGACCTTCGACGAAGCTGTTGCTTGGCTGTGACGGCGGAAAGGGATCTTTCAATGTTATCAATTTTTGCCACCAGTAGCGTCATACTTCAGGCGTCTCAAATTAGTCCAGCTTCGCCACCCAACAGCACAGTGGAACCCGGGTTCCAGCGTTCCGATTCTGTTCCGGTGTTTGGGCCTGGAAAACAGACGACGAACCACTCCCAGACCCACAGATTCAAACCCAACAATCACTCCTGGAATCGTGAAGTCCCAATCTGATTTTCGAGATTTGCGAGGTCACATTCTACGTGCCCACCAGCCGTGGGCGCTTCCGGGCAGTGGTGATGCCTGACATGGAGGAACCATTTGTCCCCGTCAGGCCAGAGTCGCTTGGCGCTCCTTGGACCAGCACTTGGGAAGGCAAGGGCAGGGAAACATTTCAAAGAAACCCGCAAGATGCAAAATATGTGAAAGGCATTGAAAGGCAATTCACACCTGGAACTGCAGTAATCATGCCGAATCATGCATCACAACTTCATCATACATCAGAATTCATTCGATCTTGTTTCTTCATGTGTTTCAGCATCATTTCCTCATCATCTCCTGAGATCATTTGCATTCATTTGTCCAAGGTGCATGTGGCAGATCCCGAAGGAAAGGAGATGTTTTTGCAGCTGCTGTCCACCTTAAAGGACGATGTGGCTGAACGGGCCGCCGACGCGCCGCCTGACCAGCTTGGACAGGACCTGCGCCAAAGGTAGCAGTGTACTCGCATGTAGCACTCATGTAGTACTCATGCAGTATTTTAATGCATCTTGTGGTTTCTTGCGGTTTATAAACATGAATGAAATGCCATGAATATAATTGAATGATATTGAATGGTAGTGTGTAGTAGGTGTACATGTATTGATCTGTTCACAGTTCATCTGCTCCAGGAGGCCAAGATCGATCCCTTCCACTTGGCGGACGTCCAAGACGTGGCCAGCTCCAGTGTCTTGCGGACAGGCGTCCAAACACTGGCAGCCTTGGGTGGTGGCGATTTGGTCCTTTTCCAGGCGGGGCATGGTAGGGAAGGGGGAAAAAGGATGAAAAAGGAGCTGTGCCAAGAGGAATCCAAAAAAACAACAACAAGTAATCCATCATTGTACCGATTGTACCGGATATTTCTCATCCTTCGCACATGTGGTCGCTGAGCGCTCCACTTTCGCCTCAGGCGACGGTGCCTGCTTCAGCCTGGGGTCCGGATGATTCCGCGCCGGAGGATGACGACGTGCTGTCACCGAAGACACCGAAAACACCAAAAACACCCAAGACACCCATGAAGTCGCCCATTGCCCTCAAGACTCTCGACAGATTTTGAAAGGGGGATAAGGGAGGCCTGGAGGGTCGAAGAGCTCAGCTGAAGACCAGAGATGAACTTTTGGCCTTGTCAAGACATGTTGAGATCCAAGACGGGACAGTACCTGGCAAATGATTTCATTGTTTTGTTCTACATCATCAAGGCAGTTTTGGCATCATGAAACTGGCAAACTGAGACTAAGGAAGCGAAAACGCAGCTTCTTAGAAGAGATGCATCGGAGTTGCTGTCGAACAGGCGCCTGAAGCACTCCCAGACATTGACTCAAGAATCAATGCGACAGGCGACACACTGAATTATATTTGATTACATTGCATTCATTGTCACTCATTTAGGTGATTGAACAAAAAAATAAGACATGGTGCTGTTGGGCACTCGAACGGATTGGACCAATTCTATCCAATTCTTACTGGACAGATTTTCTCACTTTTTCTCGCGATATGCCGAAGGTGTAGCCGTGTCAGCAGTGACAGCCACTGTAGACGGAGACGCTTCAAGATTGCATTGGCTTCCATGGCGCACTGGTGGCGATGCTCCTCGGCTAAGAGGGTTTCCAGGGTTTTTCTGTGTGATGAGTAGAAGACGATGCTTTCAGTTTGGATCCTCATAAAAATGAACTCGCTTTGGCTGAGTTGAGTCCATGACATGTCCCAAATCCATAGATATCCTATGCGTTGGTGTATTGCTGCAGGGCCACTGGACTGCTGAGGTGCTCCACTTGCCGAACTTTGCTGCCACAGCCACTCAGAGCATTTCCAGCCAGTTGCAGCACTGGATGCAGAAGATGCAAGGCAGCCAGCCTCCCAGATGGAGCAGCGAGCGACGTCCAAGTGAGAACAATGAGAGGTTGGCAGTTGGCATGAGTTCTGAAAAGTTTTCAATTGTTTTCAAGAATAATACTCATAAGGATGATAATAATGGCCAGACCACCCTGATTTGTGGTATGAAAGCCCTGCCCAGTACTGTAAATGAAGCCTCAACATGAATAGCGGAGAACAATTCTCACGCTGCAGTTTGCAAGACAGCAAGGTGCCTACAACTGCGTGGTAAAACTCCGTTGCAGCAAAGGCAGGACCGCTCTTCCGCCTTCTTCCATCGCGTGAAGTCCAATCCATTGCTTCCAAAGCAGCACTTGAAATTATAGATAGACCATAACAAAGCAACAAAGGATATTGGGTATATTGTTGGGAAAAAAGGCTGGTTTGTTTTTTAAAGTTTCAGCAGGCGATCTGAAATGAGCAGCAGGAAGTCATTTTTTGGGTCGCCAAAAACTCTGTCTTAGTGTAAACAATGTCAATAGCCAATGTCCTTTCAACACAAAACACCTATCTTGAATCTCTCAAAACATTTTTTCTATCGCTTGTGTTTTGTTTTGTCCACGGCTGGTAGAGCACCCAAGCTGCTGGGCATCAAGAATTCACGAACACTATATACGACATGTTTTAGATTATTGTATGCTCAATCCCATCCTGCTGCAAAATGGACGGTCTCTATATAAATGTCGATAAAATGCTAAACGGATGAATGCCTGCCATAAATCATCCATAACCTTAACGGAGCTCAACACGGTATGGCAATAGTGATAACCAGATAATCGATCAATAGATATGAAAAAATACATTATACTAGATGAATAGAAAACGTGCATCATGATGAATAAACCTTGAGAACTAAACAAATCATTTCCTACTAGGAACATTAGTAACTACTGTGTAATTAAATGTTTTGTTTTTTGCTTCATCCAGCTAATCCCATCCTCCCATCTGGCGCCAGGTCTGAGTTGCAAGGCTTTGTTGGCACCCTGGCCAGCAGCTGCATCCTCGGAGGACCACAGTGCCTTTGAGGCGAGAAAATCCATGGGGACTGTTCCAGGGATTTTTCTCAGATTTTGCCCGCCAGAAATGTGGATTTGACATCTCATGCATCATTTTCAAATGAGAAACATGTAGAAAAATGGGAGCCAACACCACCAGAAATTCGATTTTTTTGACCACGCGTTTGTCCAGCAATGAATGAGAAACTACATCTTCATGGTGATTTTTACCCACCAGAGATCTGCATTTTACCCACCACGATGGGACCTATGTCCAGAACACCAATTCTCAGGGGAAATTGGGAGATGAAGCAAATCCAATGGTGGATGTGAATGATGGATAAGGAGAGGAGAGGATCACGGAGCATGGGGGGCAGTCATTTTGAAGATGATGCAGATGAAGTCGATGGAGTTTGGGATTTGCAGCTTCAGATCAGACTGTCCAGACGCTCTCGGATCTGATTTTTTACGGGACATGTGTGATAGGAAGTAAGCATATTTAGCTGGCAAAATCATGGTTTCGTGTGGATCGTCCTTTGTACATCAACCCATTGATATCCATTGATCTCCATTTCTATTGATCAAGTGATTGATATCCATTGTTATCCATTTCTACATTCCAAGTACACCCAATCTTTGGTGATCATGGCGATGCTGGATATCCCGCTGGATATCGATGGGACTACATTTCCCGCAGGTGCCACGTCTGTCTCCAGAGATGTCCGTGACCTTCTCATTGGTACCAGAAATTGAGCCTGACCCGGACGAGGACGTGTGGTGATCTGCAGTGAAGCAACACGACATGCCTGCCTGGGATTTATGCGGATTTAGCATGACTTAAGGATTGAAAAGTACTAGTAGGGATATGTGTTGAATATCATCAATGGATATCAATGGGATATGTGACCAACTCCATCTGAATTTTGGGTTTGGAAAACACCAAAATAACCATTCGAAATTGGACAAATCATGAATGATGGGATTTTGGGGTGTCCTTTTCATAAAAACAACGTTTGCGGGAATTTTGAATCTTCAGTACTGTAGCAAAAATCCATTGAGATCCGAAGTAATTTGGGTTGAACATGGACCCAGAGAGAAGTACCTGAAACATCCCGAATGGGAGAGTACAGTATCTCAAATCAAAGTCGTCCAAAGCCGATGCTCGGCCCTGCATGAGGACTACGTCCGCGCAAGGGAACGAAAGACTTTTGCTGTGCAAGCTGCCATCCTGTATACAAATTGCAAGGGTGAGAGGTTGCTTAGGACCGGAGAGTTTGACAGCCTGCAGAACACAGAGCACATCAATGTCAAGCTACTGGATGGAGTCTGCTTGCTGTCTGCAGGACGCACACGCGCAGCCTCAATGTTATTAGCTCTGTGAGGTGGGTGAAGCTATTGGACTTGACGAGAGTTCACTCTTGATGTTCCATTGCTGTTAATTCTATGTCGCGGCTGGCTTTGAAAGCTGGATTCTGGGCTCCCTTGACCAGGCAAGTCTTTAACAGCATCAACATCGGACCACTTATGGCATTTTTGGTGAAGCAGGAGAGGGCTCAGAGGGCCCGGTGAAGCTTCCATACGGTTTGCCGACGACGGTAAGAGTATCTAACAGTATTGAGAGCATCCCAAAAGTAGCTCGGAAGATGTAGGGAGACAACGGTGCAGACGGATGCTTCGTTTTCAAAGGATGCCTGGGAGATGTTTGTGCTTTCAATTGAGAATAGAAGTGTATGTGTATGTGTGTATGTCATTTTGGTATGGTTTTCCATACCCAGTTGACAGTCATCAATATGTTGTCTTAGTGGATATCAATGGATAGTAGTGGATAGTAATGGATAGTTTTGGATATCATTGGATATTAATGGATATCATTGGATATTAATGGATATAAATTGGTATTAATGGATATTAATGGATACCAATGGATATTGATGGATCACATTAACGGACATCAATGGATATCAATGGACATCAATTTATGTCAAAGACACTGCATTGAGTGCGGTTGCGCGCACCGCTGGGGCATGTCGCAGGCAGTGATGATAGCCTTGGATCCTACGCAAAATGCGAAGTTGCCCAGGGACGTGCTGCTAGAGAGTTGTATACAGGCGCCGGCGCCAGTGCTGCTTGCCGGTCATGAAGGGAATTTTCCCAATGCATGTTTATCATACATCCTATAGACTTATAATAGCTACATACTTTCTGAAATCCTATATTTATCAAGGAATTTGGGAAGTATAATCAGTCTCCAGGAGCCTATGTATCCCATTCCATTGCAGCCATTGCAGAGCCTTTCCCTCAGCCCCCGGCAGATTCTTGCTTCATACCGCCGACGGTGTTTGGACTACAATACCAACTCTGCCAAAAAGACCTTGGCGCGGCTCCCAGCCAAGTGACATCAACTGAGACTCTCAATTCTGCTCAAGACCTGGCATTTCCTGTGGTTTGCATGAAATTCTTTGGTTAGCAACCTAGAATGGAAACAACATATTCTGCTTGGTGAATGACTTCTTGATTCCAGAATGTGCATCTTGGCTTGACTTGCCTGTCAACTGACTCCTTTCCGCAACGGCAACCGCTGGCAGCTTGTTAGTTTGATGATTTCAGCCTGCTGCCATTGGTTCTCCAGCTGACAACTAGTCGTTGCTCCCGACTCCCAACGGGAAGCGAAGAAAGTGACCTTGATTGCATTGAATTGTTGATCACAATACTGTATTTTCTCCCCAATTCATGGCGATTGAATGGGCAAAATGAGGTTTCAGCTAGTGGATTTGGGGTATACGGTATACCCCAGTTCAGACAAACTCCATCAAGTTTCTCACTGCTCATCAAGTTGCAATGGTATGCCAGGTGAAGGTAGCTCCTTAATGGGACTCATGTGAAGATGCTCTGCCGACAAGATGCAGATATGGCTAGATGGCATGAACATGAGATGCATGAGATGTCTTTAAAGTGATGAAAGATTATTATAGGAGCTTGTCTTAGAGAGGGAACAGAAAAGACCAAATAGAACATGATAGAACATGATAGAACATGATAGAACATGATAATAAACATCTTGGCACTAATTGGTAAAAGACTTAGACCGAATTAGAATCGTAAACCGGTTCCCAGTCCCAAATCGAGGATGGGCCGACAGCGGTCCTATGCACAAGCACAACAAGCAGACCAGAAAGGGGCATGGCTTGAGTGCGAGGCGGGACTGCAAGATACAGCATCGCCTTGGTGTCTTATTTTGTGAGTCGGGATGGTAAGATTATGATTGTCAGTGGTGGATTGTTTTCACATGTGTATTTATATATAATACGTGTGTATTTCAGTGGAAATTTCTTATGTATGAACTACAAAACTGTAAATGTATATGTATATATATATATAGTTGTGTATATGTGCTTGACGGACGCATCGCACCAGGAAAGTCGCCTTCGGATGGAATTGGCAAGCAGCCGCACGCGGCAAAATGATGACCATCCAGAATGCCTCGATTGCATGAATGGAGTCCCGAAACAAAGATATTTTTGGGTGGGTCCTAAATTGGGGGAAATTGAATGAAATTGGATGAAATTGATACTTTCTCATCATATCTCATGGAAAAACCAATGATTTGGGGTAGCACATGGTAGCACTAGTTTGGGACACACCCATGTCTACTGTACAAGTACATGCTTTGAACCAAGTGTAACTGCTTGGCAAGAGTTGAGTTCCTCCTTGATTGGAACTGACAGTTTGAGCAACCGAGGACTTGCAAGAGTCCTGCACGAGAAGCTCGGTCGAATATGATGTAAGTAGACTAGATGTATGTAGATTTAAGTAGATGTGGGTAGCGACTATGAAGCCACTTTTGAACAGAAAGATCAGCTTAGTCGGTTCAGTGTTAGTGATAGCAATGGTTGCAAAAAACATTCCCAACAAAGCAGTCTGGTGGTTTTCATCAGTATTTCCATGGCTTTGTATGGGATCCTCCAGCGTAGATCCCTTTACCCCTCGTTTGCCACGAAACGTGTGGACCCATGGGCCCCTGACCAGCTCCGCTGAGGCAAGGCAAATATGCAGAGGCCCGAGCAGATGGCCATGAGTGTGCCAGCGAATCTTCTTGTCCGCTTAAGACCCAACCAGAAGATTAGCCATGATGAACCATCTAGACGTATTAACCTGTATTACTGTAGCCATTACAAAGCATCATCAATCTTCACTAAGCATCATGAACGATCATTAACCATCACCGTTAGAGACACTGGTCCGACACAGAAACTCATGACTTGGATTGACTTGGCGAGGCCGAAAGCCTGTTCAGAAGAGTGTTGAAGACACGAGCGGCCAAGATGGGAGAGGACACTGCTACGTATGAAACCCAGCGTGCCTTGGACGACATCGATATCATCGACATACGCTGGGTGTGTTGGGATTATTGAGCCATAAGTTGGGCTTAAAGGGTATGAGCAGGGGAATAACCCCCCTCAGTTGGGATACACTCCCTGGTATGCCGTGGTTACGGGGATATCTTGGGGATGACTTTGTGGGTATAGCTCATTTCTGGACCGAAATTGGGGTGACAATCACCCTATATCACTCTAGTGCTGAGTTTATGGTGGGGGTCAATGCTTCTTTCCGTGGACGACTGTCTTCTTTTGAATAGCTTGGACGCAACGAGGTTTCCACACTTGTCACACAGGTTTCAGGGTCAAGATCCACAATGGTGCTTACATTCCTCTTTTGAGTTATCCTTCAGACCCGTTCCAAACCTTTGGTTGTAGGTCAGACCGATTTACCCAATGTGAACATTGAAGACCTGTCAAGATTCCAACAGATACATCACATTGCAATGCATTGCATAGCTGGCTATTCTGATCTATTCTCTCCATTTTGAGGGATGTTCAGTAGGGCGACCCACACCCATTTTACATTCATCTCTGAATTCATCTCAGAATGCACAGATCCACCACGAATAATTTAGATCTAAATGATCTTTGATAGTCCACATAATATATCTCGCTTTGCCTCCCATTTTTGCGTGTGTTCATGACTTTCATGGCGTTTTCCTGCTGCATGATGTTGGTTAGGTCGACTTGCAGCCACTCTGGTGGCTCAGAGGCAAACCCTCGAGGCAGAGAGGCTGTATCGCCAGGTGGGGCAACGGTCAATTGAACGGTCAATTGAACGGTCTATTTCTGCCTCTTCATGTATAATTATCCATCTATAATCATATATATATATATATCTATATATTATATTCATCCAGCATTTGTGCTTGCTTTTTAGGTTGCGGCCCACATCCATAGATATCCAATGATATCCATAGTATGAGAGAGGAGTGGTTTAAGTCCCGTATTGTTTGATGCGTCAAGGCGAGAAAACAGGATGGATTGATACGATGTTTCTGTATTTTCCCCAAAAGGGGTTGCAGGAAAAATTAAGGGAGAGACAGGCTATAGACCTTCCATATCCTTCAATTGGGTTCCTCTGGTGATGCTGTGCTGATTTTTGAACGAGCAGGCAGTGCAGGGTCTTTCCGGCATGCTCGGCAATGCCCATGTGGATACCCTGGTGTGTCAGAGAGGTCTCGCCAGTGTTGCTTGGCAGATTGACCCCAAGCTGAGCTGGCCGGCATGGAGAGTATCTGACGCATCTCTGTGCTTTGAGCCTCGTGCCCGAAGGTGGTATGAAGATGTATGAAGCATGTCAAGTATCGCTCTAGCTTTCTCACTATGAGTTTTTGTTCTTTGTTGAAAGGACATCGAAGCCAGAGACACTACTTCATTATGCTTTAAAGAGCATTTCAATTCCAAGCATGCATTTGCAAAGATTTTGATGGTCTGTCAGCCATTCAGAGTTGGTTTTCTGCAAACCCCCCGTCTTTCAAAAATTGGCAACAGTATCAACAATCGCATCAACCTTCATTCAGACTTAGCAAGTAGGTTTCTCCAAGAATAGACGACCCCACATCATCGAATGATTTTAAATTCAAGTGTCCTATATTTTCTATTATTTGTTTCATTTATTTTGCCATCTTTATGATGGTAAATGAGCAATTTTTGTGAACACCAGTGGACTCAGGTCCTCCATCGCAACGGGAAATTGCAGGAAGCCGAAGTCGCCTACAAACGTGCCTATACCGGTCCCTTGCAGCCATTGGATTTTGATCCTTGATGGTTTTCATCTAACAAAAAGGGGGGGTCGACCTCTATCTATTTATGGCATTTTATGGCCAAAGAATGGGGAACACAAGGATAAACCATGGGACGGGAATGGGGCTGTGGCTAAAGTAATGGAATGTGCGGGTTCCGCCAAGAGACCCATGACATCTTCATAGTCATAGCGATACCACCAGACACGTAATGGTCTCTTGCAGGATGGCAGTGAGAGCTTCACAGTCCAGCCAGCATAGTGAAAATGCATTGAACGCAGAAGGTGCATTATGTTTGTGTGCATCAAAAAGTATTCAAGAGTAGGATTGTAATTATGTATATTTATATAAGTATAGAAAGATATAGAAAGACCATGAAAGATCAATCAGTATATATATACAGTTTAATGTTTGATGTTTATTCGAAAATGGTAAATTCCACTTTCCGATTCCGAGCGGACTTGCCGGCTTTCACAGGCTTCTAGTCAATCTATCTTGCACAGAATTCATGTTCAACATTGCTCAACCTAGGTTTCAAAGCCCGGTTAGGTTTGAAGCATCCAAAGACGCTTGCAGTGGCTTGCCAGCAAAGAGATTTGATCAAGTGGCTGGAGCGTTAGAGTTTGGAACCCGAAATAGCAATCTCCGGTTGCTGATTTCAAGATATTTCAACTATGATTATCTTCATCTTCCAATATCTTCCATCAGGGATAAGGATCCCACAGAAGGCAATGGATCGCGTTTCGGTTCCCCCAAGGCCTTGGAAGGTCTGGCGGCAGTCCTCAAGGAAGCAGGCAACATGGTTGGGAAATCCCACCTTTGTTCATGGGGAAACAATCATCTATACCTGGAATAACAATGAAAAAGATATCTATGAATCCAGTATCCAGATATAGACGGATTTGGTGGATGTTCAATGGCCAGTCGTCAGTTGTAAGTACCGGAGGGCATGTAGATTTGTTTGATTTTGAAGAATGTGTGGTCGTACTTGAGGGATGCAAATGGATGCAATACGTTTGTGCCGCCTAAGCTACAACATGGTGCCAAAGTGTGCAATGGCAACGTCCCTTCCAATGACTTCAATCATGCCCATCTAGACTTTGGTTCTAAGTGAATGTTGCTTGACTTGCAAGTGGGTTGTTTGGTGTACAGAGTCGGATCATGTTTTTTGCTTTCAATCAACGCGTACCGTCTGGTAATTTGACCATATTTCACCTATATAGCTATTGAACATGGTGATTTATACTTGATTTACCTATTAAAGATGGTGAACTTATGTGAACTCCTCTGTGGTGAGGCAAATCTGAAGATGCTGAGCTGCTCTACCAGAAACTCACCACAGTCCTGGCGTCGGTCTATGGTGAGAGCAGTCCTGAAACGCTGAGTGCAGCAACTTGCCGTTGCACCCAAGATCCGGGGGAAGCTGATTTTGTGCTGGCTTCTGGTTTAATTAGTTTAATTCAATATGGGATATTAGATGATATTAGACTACAATACTATATTTGAATATAGTTGACATTTTTATCCCTACATGTATGGAATATTATGGTATATTAACATATTGGACTATCGGGATGATTACATAACTGTACGCCTGGACCGCTCGGCTGTTCTTTGCGAAGGTAGGACATCATGCCTCCATTCTGAGAGATCAGGACTTCTGACAGCCGTGGCGGGCAACGAATATGGGGAAATTTGACAGGAGGCCATTGTTCCTACAGTCAAAGTCCATGGAGTTTCAGTTGCTTTTCCATGTTTTTGCAATTTTCCAAAAGAAACATCCTTAAGCCAATGACGGGCACTGCCATTAAATCATACCCAAAACATCCCCAACAGCTTCAAAAACTGCGCTAGCACTGTACTGACTCACCATATTTTCAAGGCTGGGCCACCGCCACAGGATCGCTTGGAAGAAGCCGAAGAGTTGTATCGTTTTGTCCTGCAGGGCCTAGTCCAACACTACGGTGCGACAGCAGCTGCAGCTGCTGGAATCGGAGAGCGATTAGTTTGGATAGTATGGGATATTGATATTGGATAGAAATGGTTAGATTATGGCTTATGCTGGCTTATGGATATTATCGGGATGGGGCACATTTTTGGTTTTGTTGAGCTTGTTTGGCTTTGAGAACGTTTCGATCCACTGCCAGATTTGCTTCACACCAGGTGAAGAGGACATGCTGAGCATCTCATGCCGGAACAAATTGGCTGCAGTGCTGCAGCAACAGAGGACACGTGACGCACAGTTGACGTGGACAACAGGTTCTTTTTCATGTCTAGTAACCCCAAAATAGATAGAACTGCTATTTGCCATTATCATTTTGGTGGGATTTTACTTCTATTTTTTGGGGGGGTTTGCTAGAACGCTTTGAGAACATCTGGCTGTTGTGTTGTGGCTCACGACATGCGGTTGAAGGAAGCTTGCAGAGAGTGCAGAGCTCTTCAGGACCCGTTCCGTGTCGTATCGCAGGGACCTGCCAAGCAGCAAGACTCGACATGGTGCAGAAGTGTTAAACTTGACAAGAGATGAGCAGTGCTCAAAACCCCTGTTGCTTGATGATTATGCTACCCTTTATATAGTTATATATATATGTTTATGTGAAACATATATGCATATTCAAGATCATCATTTATTATCATCACCCATAAACTGGG
>BGPT01000176.1:389594-413750 GCA_003297045.1 Symbiodinium sp. clade C Y103 | reverse complement strand
ATGCCACTACTGCTAGCCAAGGCATTAGTACCATTTTGATTAGCACTGTATCAGTGATAATGATAGCAAAACCGAGTCTGAAACAGTCTGAAACAGCTCTGAAACAGTCAAAACGTCTATTTTCCGTGCCCTAGCTCAACTACTACTATTACTACTGCTANATAGCAAAACCGAGTCTGAAACAGTCTGAAACAGCTCTGAAACAGTCAAAACGTCTATTTTCCGTGCCCTAGCTCAACTACTACTATTACTACTGCTACTACTGCTGCTGCTATTGCTATTGCTATTGCTACTGCTACTGCTGCTGCTGCTGCTGCTGCTGCTACTACTACTACTTTTACTACTACTACTACTACTACTACTACTACTACTATTACTACTAGTACTAGTACTAGTAGTAGTACTAGTACTAGTAGTAGTACTGCTTCTAGTACTACTACTAGTACTAGTAGTACTAGTACCATCTCTTCCGCTAGATCAGACAGCTTTGTATGCTGTTAAGTATCAAATATGTTAAAACCACAGCCGCGCAAGACCGCGCAAGGGCGAAGCGCAAGGACTTGAATCAGGTGAAAATCTAACAGGGATNAAATATGTTAAAACCACAGCCGCGCAAGACCGCGCAAGGGCGAAGCGCAAGGACTTGAATCAGGTGAAAATCTAACAGGGATTTCGAACAACCCCCATAACTTCTGATATGAATTGCCAAACCATTATAACATATTATAACTATAGCACCAAGATGATATCAATTGCCAGTTCCCTAGTGATTAATGACAATGCGCTACTTTAGCTGGTAATATTTGGTAATGTTATATAGTCACATGCATGGTTTTCATTATAGTTATAGTTATAGTGCATGATAGTGCTATAATAACTATCAGTATTATGTATACTACATCAATAATGACCACCAGTTCCAATATAGTTGTCAACCTGAATACATGTACCATGTTAACATTTGCATTGATAGGTATTCTACCAATGATAAGTAAGAATATACTATTACAACGTTACCCTTCATTGATGATTATACTCAATACCAATATTGATGTTGCGCGATGTTAGCATAGTACTATAGTCATCTCGAAGTAGATAGAATGTGGAACTTTCAAAGAATCCTAAGTAGATTTCAAACAATCCCAACCAGAACGGGAATATTATTGAAAATTCTATATATGTTCTATCTTCTTCAGGATAACTATGAAAGACCAACGAATTTCGATTGCGCAAGGCGGCCGCGCCGACGCCCAAGACCGCGCCCGCCGTGAAGGCCGCGTCGCCCAAGGCGGCAGCGCCCAAAGCGGCGGCGCCGAAGGCGGCGGCGCCCAAGGCTAAGGTGATGCCGGCGGTGGCGGTGGAGATGGTGGACGTGGAGGACAGTGGATCTGAGGGGAGACAGCGGAAGGGGAGGAACCACCAGGTGAGTTAAGAATTCTGGGATAGATAGATATTGTTGGGTGTATTTGGAGGGTCTCAAGATCCATGAATCAGTATGGGATGGGGATGGGTCAAAACCTATGAATTTACCATATGACTGGGTGAATACACATCTATAGCAGCTATTTTGGGGTACCATCCGGGTCCCAAGGTTTTGACTCATAGCCATATAATAATCAGAAAGTAACCACAAGGTGGTGGTCCCTTTGCTAAGTTGGTTGAGCCAGGTTTTTACAGAGGCTGCTCTGTACCAACGGAGCTAGTGCTTGGTTTACCCAGCACAAGTGAGGATTTCACATGGTGAAATGTATAATGGGATAGCAGTTTGCCATCGTTTACCAGGCGAAAATGATGATTAGATTATTTTCAATATACACAGTTTATATAATATGGTTTCATCATGTGGCTAATCCAAGGATGATAGGAGATAGGAGGGAATAATGGGGGATACAACCGATGAAATCGGGCGGCGGATGTGGAAAAGTTTGGGCTGGAGATGTAGCCAACAAAGGTGCTTGAACTTCAACCAAAAGATTGGTTTACCCTAGGGTAATCAAACATGGCAATGGAAAATCCACCATTTACAGAGATTTTGATTTTCCCATTAAAAACTCGATTTAGTTCAGGGATTTCCAATTGCCACGTTTGAGGACACCGGAGGGTAAATTGAACAAAAGAAAGTTTGCTGACGGCTCGTCTCCCTGGGTTTGCACATGTTTTAGTTGGTTAAGCTGCCCATTCTTAGACCCATGAATTGTCAATGGTGACCATTCGCCAAACATGCCTGGGGGTGGTAAGCATCCTATTTGTGAGTGGGAGCCGACCATGGATATCAACGAAAATACCAGATGGGTGGGTTGCATGTTCAAACAAAGCTAGGACCTTGTGATCATTTGTGATCGAATCCCATTCATAGAGTTCTTCCATTCGAAGCAAGGAAACTACTGTAATTAACCAAGCCTACTTGCCAAGAACGACTTTTGGCAACCGCCTACAACTTGCGGAGTCTTACTGTCTTCCTCCATCAACATTCGACTAAAAGCGAAACCATTGGTGATCTTGAAGTCGCATGATATTTCAACATATTTCAACGTCTTTCAACATGTTTCAACCACGATCACCAGTGTTGTTCTTGAAAATATCAGTAAATCATCATCAACAAAATTACTAGCCCATCACCATTTATAGGTTCTTTACAGAACCTATAAATGACTTCGTAAATCAGGACAGCGATAGCGACTCCTCTAGCTCGGCCTCCTCCTCGGTGGAAGGGTGCGGGCCCTGAGAATTGCCCTGGGCGAAAGGGCGAAATGGTGGCTATAACTATAAACCAACAAAAATTCCTAGGGGGTAGTACGGATGGTGCGGTTCTTGGTCTATAAATGTTTATAACTCATCTTAACTCATATTTTCATATCTCTATATATACAACGTGATATAATCTATTATAATCTATTGAGTTATAACATGTTATAACAACCAATATATGGGAGTGTCTGAAAATGTGGTATATAATGGTATATATACCCCCAAATGTCTTGTCGTTGGGCTACCCAAAGCGTGAATGTGGTACGGGGTGGGGCACCACTTCGTTGGCGAAGTTGCTTCAAGAGTCCGTTAAGTCGGGTTTATGGTAGATTTCCGTTAACCAGGATTTCTGGTGGACATAGCGAACTACTTCATGGGGTTTATAAAGCGACGAAAAAACTAGGGAGCACCACCTTGTGTGGTTGTTGGCCCTTGGAAACAACCCGTGTATATTTGACTTGGGATATTCCATTAGCTGGGGATAACTGGGAGCCACAAAAAGTGGGATGCACCCCCCAGGTAGGAAAAAGATGGGAACAGGTTTTGGTGCCAAGATGGGATCGTGAAGGCATATTGAAGACATGAGACAAAGGTATGGTGAATTAATTCTACACGCGTGCAAACTTCGGTGAAACAGGGTGAGCGCGTTGTGTCAACAAAGTGAAGCTATGGTGAAAGCGTTTGATCAAACAACATCAGATACGGCCGCAACGGCACAGAAAGTTCGGCGTGGATGTGCAGAAGAATCTCCTGGGATCCCTGGGTGTCAGTGGTGTACCACCTATTTTTTTGTGTTCAGTGCTCCACCTTCATGGGTTAAATGTGGTTGTTTGCTGCTATTGTTCGTGTTTAACCACATCTTAGATTCCTTGGTCGCCGGCGAAAATTCACCTTTCATTGCCAGGGCGGAGCAAACGCCAGAGGCGCTGAGGGATGGGGCAGACGGGCTGGAAGATCTGCCATCGATTTTCTAGATGGCAGGGGGTGAAAAATGGATCTCCAAAACTGATATTGTCATGATTCACTAGTCTTAATATGTGTTTATCTGTTTTTTAGATGTTGTTTATCTAATCTCACCTGAGTATCCCAAGAAAACCATGCTTCACCACATTTTGTCTCATGTGTTTCCATTTTTTCCCACGAAAATTAGGCAAGATTTTGGGGCCATAAAATTGATCCGTAACAGCAACTCGTAAAAAGGTGCAGAGAAGGCTTAATATATGTTTATGAAATTTTATGAATATGTGTATATTATAATTAGATAGATAGATAGGTAGAGTAGAGTAGAGTAGAGTGGAGTAGAGTAGAGTAGAGTAGAGTAGAGTAGAGTACATTTGATTAGATTTGATCAGATGTGATTAGATTTGATTAGATTTGATTAGATTTGATTAGATAGATAATGATACTGATAATGATAGTTATATGATTGGAATTTATGATCATGAATATTGCAATAAGATTCAATGGTTGATTATATCCATAGTAGTATATCCAACGTGGCATATAATTGCAGCAACTTAGAATATACCAGTTATAATCAAGTATAGTTATAACTCACCAACAATTCCTGATTATCATGTACCAATATAGAATCATTAAGTTCATGTGGTGAATTATATAATGTGAATGATTTTTGGTATATGAGATGTTCCCAAAGTTACTGAATCCTTTTGGTGCATAAAAATAGGGACGACTTTTTGACGCCGAGGCGCTGATCACCAAGGTGTCAACCACCACCACTGTGACTTGGCATTGCTTGGGAGACCAGGGGAATCATCCCCACATGACCTTCTTTCAGGGGTCAAAGAATCAGGACAATGCCAACCCCTCATGGAAATGATGATATCATTTGGGACACATTGATACATGTAGTACAGTATATTTATATATGTAGATACATATAAGATGCACAACAATCGAACCATTTGATATATGTGTCATCGTCCCACAAAAAAAATTGGCAATTTGGCCATATGGCAGGATGGTGATCAATCCATCAATCTGGAGGCTGATATGGATGACCATACCACACATACCATACTTGACCATCACACATGTGCTAGGTGGACAGAAGTGTCATAAACAGGTCTTGTTCCAGAATGTTCCAGACATGAACAGAAATATCATTTTCTTGTAGACTTCAGAAAATACAATCCTATCATGAAGAATTCTTGAGAACTCGAGTGTTTTCATGATTGCTCCAAGCCATTGTAGGCAATGATAGCTACGTTTGGAGGGTGAACTGGTCATTGTACCCCTATATTTATAGAGTTTTCTCCCCTTGTACCTGGGGTGTTTGGAGAAACCCTGATTTTTAGTGTCTATCGAAATGAGAAAACAGCAGGGGGCCAGGTCTGGCTGGTCGTTTCATAAGATGTCCTACCTCAATCTGCCTACAGCTCCTTTTCTTGAAGCTTGGTATGCTGGTGAAATCCGGCCTTAAAAAGTTGAACATCTGGTAAACACATGGGAAAACTTGGCAAAATGTGAAACTCTCTAAATTGCACATGTAGAAATCTTCTAGAAATCATCACAGGAAGGGTCCCCCCAGATTCAGATAGAAATCTTATAGCTAAGCTGGTTCCTGACTCACGAGGTGGCCGCCTTGCCGTCGATGACGCCTGAGGACAGGAGGGTCTTTGGTGAACCCAGGAGCGCAAGCTGAACCCCCGAGGTGATTATAATTGGTGGTTGATGACCAACTGAGTGGTTGATAACCACTGAATTGACTACACTCTGGTTATTTAACATAGCCATGGAAAATCACCATCTTTAATAGGTAAATCAAATCACTATAAATCATCTATAAATGGACCATTTTCCATGGCTATGTTAAATAACCACAGGGTAACTATTGGTTATCAATTATTGGTTGGTAATTATTTGGTGGTTGACAACCAATTAACTATTAGGCATATCAACTAAGTGGTTGTTAACAACTATTGTATCCTTAATTCATCCCAAGCATGGTGATAATCAACCATCATAATGCTGACCATTATATATATAGTTAATCCTAATTAAGTGGTTGATCGTCAACAAACAAGATGGGGCATCCCTAGTTTTAGCAAGTGGTTTGCAATCCCCAAAAGAAATCGGAGATATCCGATATCCCATATATAGTTGGGTTGTAGTTGGGGTGTAGTTGGGGTACAGTACAGTACGGCTTTCTCTGGGTATCAAACACCTTAGAGCAGCATGAGCAGAGCGTGCGGCTTGTAACTTCCACCACAACCTACAAGCTCAAGCACGAAGCCAAAACTCATTTGACTGTGAAGCGGCTGCTCAAGGACAAGGAAAGGGGTGGGCACGTCAGTGATGATCCCGATTTGCTGCCTTTTCCGGTCGCAGCTGTTGCAGAGGAAGCGTTTTTGTTGACTGCCAATGACCCAGCACGGCCTTGCTCAAGGCCCCTCCGGCGTCGAATCCCTCAGTCCACCCTCCATGACCGGGACATCAGAAGGAACAAGTGCAAGACTAAACCAGGCGGTTGTTTTGGGAGTAATTATTCAATGATTTGTAGAAAGGTGTTGTTGTTGAATGGTTTATCAGGTTAATTATTGTTTTGAATCTTTTACATTGTATTGCCATCATTGGATCATAAGACCCAGCTAAATGTATTTGTTGCAAGAAAACATATGTATGATCAGCCATGGAGTTGGCGAATGATTGGGACCTTAGCTCAGGGGACCTGAATCCACGTTGGGGCCGAATCAGATGATAGGGACGCTAATGGATTCTTGTTCCTATTTTCAATCGTTTCCCCCGTTTAATATGTTCATATATTTTCATTTAAACACCCCCAGAAACCATTGTAAAAAGTAGTAGATTGGAAAGCATATTTGGGACCGTTAACCATGTTTTTTTCCTCTTATGAACTTTGGATGGGATGACGCACTTAATAGCACTTGATGTTTCATGCTGTGTCCTTGAGCTCAGCACCCAGTTGGGGAATTGTGGATAAAGGATATCTGGTGGAACAAAAGTTGTCACCAGAATTTGCCATGATTTGCCATGTGTTCTTTCGAGCTTGCTCTCATGGGTCGTTCCAATTTCCACTGGCCGTACTTTTTTCTGACAATTGTAGCATCCCTTTTTTGGGGAAGTCACGTTTGTTGGTCAAGTCATTGGCATGCAAATGTTTGCTTAACTCCACATTTATGTGGGTTGAACATGCTGAAATCACTGCTAAATCCTCCTTTTTGCGGGGTATAGATCGCCCTAATCCAGGAAGTGCTGGCGAGTCAGTTGCTGGCCGAAGTGGAGGTGCCCTTGTTGAGTGGCCATGACATAGGGAATTATTCGACCTGGGTAGCCTGGGAAATTAGAATAATCCACGTGAATGGGAAACCGATTACAACCAGCGAGTTTTCGATGGGATACGGCTGCATCCCAGCTAGGATCCGTGGTTTAAAGAAAACATGGTATACCGTTGTTTGTTTGACCGGTTGTTGGGATATTCCCACTTTTTTTAATGATTTATATTAAATTGTATTGGTTTATGATTTATAATCCGCACAAGACATCCAGTGAGATGCACATCCAAGGGGTCAAGTGACATGGGCTAGTTTGCCAGGTTGCACAAGTGAGTCATAGACAAATTGAAACGTAGACTATGAAAATGGGGGATAGTGTATGGGATCCCCAAAGCCCATGATTGATCATCAGTAAATCACACCATGTTCAGCCAAAACATGGTATGTTGGTAATTGTATGAATATGGTTTATGGTATTCCATCCCATAATGGGAATCATTAACAATGGTTATATATGATATGTATACAAATATAAATTACTCTTAATGGATTGATGAACATGCCAAGGACTGAATATATATATATATATGTACACATATATAATCATATATACATCTATAATCAAATTTCCGCTTATAATTGCTTATATAATCTTATACACATGTTTTGAGGTACATTGTCAACATTTTCAGAGTACACCATGTTGTGTGCTACAAATGAGGAAGTGCTTATTGAATAGTTTATTTTCCTCCAACAGTAAGTCTGCTGTCCCTCTTGCTGTTCCGACCTCTGCTAGCATGTACGGAGCGCACAGCGCAGGCCTTTTTGGTACAGAACCCCGTGGATGCATCGGTGTGGATGCCTAGGCTGTTCGGTTTGGAGGTCGATTTGAGCGGCCAAGACACCCCTGTTGGTTTGATGATGATAGTGACTTCATGGGGAGAAACCATCATTCCTGGTGGTTTTATGGGGTTGCAACCAGCAAACATTGGGTGGTATAATGTGATCTAGTTCAAAAATGAGAGTTGGTTGATGGTTGGTTGATGATTGGTTTGGTGGTTATTTGTTCATAACACCATATTTCACACCACCACTATATATATATATATATTGCGGAGAACACACCTTCACCGGAAGGGCAATCGGGCTCTTTTCCCAGTTGAGCGGAAAGGTCCCTGTGACATCCACGTGAGACATGATACCCTTGGTCCTAAATCTAAAAATTGCCTTTGCACACCTGCTTCCTTGCAGTTATAGTGATGAAAATTTCTTTCAAGGCAAAACTGGATCTAAAGACTTTCATTGTGCTGCCACATCAGATCTCGACAGCTCTCAGCGCATCTTTCGAGGAATCGAACTTCCAGGATAGCACAACTGATCTGGGTGCTCGGACTGCTCACGCATCTTGAGGTAATTCTGGAAATCTTTGAGCTGCGCCGAGAAATCTTTGCGGCCCATCTGAGTAAGCATCCAGGTGCAGTAGCTCTGCTTTAGCTTATCAGAGGCGGTCGCGATCTCATAGAAGGTGCACTCCTCAGATCCATACTTCCCGACATCCAGAATGCAACGGCCCCACTCCTCAAGGCTCTTGATGCCCGGAGGAAACTCGATCTTGCTGGAATCCTTCCCTTTGGATTCACATGGAAGCACAGGGCGCTGCTTCAACGGAGGAGAGGCATGGCCGGACGGAGAATCACCACGGCGCTTTGAAGCGTCCGTCATAGCACATCCAGGATCATGAGCCGGAGTCAACAGCTCAAACTCAGAACTCTCTCCATCATGTCCAAGAGAGTCTTCGTTCATCACAGCACGAAGAAGATCCATCGATCCATCTTGGCGAATGGCGGCAAGGAGAGCACGCGCATTGGCCATCTGTGCACTGCTGAAGCTAGCCATTCAGTCTAACTTTACAAAGCGGATTGTCACAAGGCTTGGGAAACGCTGGAGACACTTGAGCACAGGACAATTCGGATTTAAGGCAATCACTTCAAGACCTATGACACTTTCCCTAAAGACGAGAGTCTACCAACTTGGCACTTAATTACTGGGATTACCTTTCCATGCTCGTTCATGTAGGCGTCGATCACGCTCCAGTGCTTGATACTCGAGAACAGTATTTTCCGGACTGATTTGGTATTTTGATCGCTTGATGCAAGCTCTCAGCAAATCTATAGGACCACCTGAGTCTTTCGTAAAGCCATCAGCAAGCTTTCTGTTTGTTGGCACCCACCTCACATATGCCTGTAAAAGTCGAACACTTTCACGAATGATCACAACGTCTATGCTTGTGCGCCGGTCTTCTATGGACGTGGGTGAGGATGGAGAATGGAGATGGTCGTAGAGACTCTTACAGTCAGTGATTAAAATCGGCTTCCTATTTTGCAGTCTCTCGCGACACAACTTGACATCCAATGGTCCATCCAAGATCTCTGACAGAAGCAACGCAAGCCATTCAACTGTGCCTGTCGCTGTGGACATGGCCTGACTCTCAGCTGCAAGTGTGCTGCTGACTGCACGTGGCATTTTATAGCTACGCCAGCATGCTGGAGTCCAATCACTTTCGATCCCATTTTGCAAATCGGCATGTGTAAAACCAATCACAAAACCAGCTTGAGTATGTGTACCAACATTTGCCCAGGCTGAATCGGAATGACACACCAGAGTAAGCTTTTCAGGATCAATTGGTTGGAAAGTGATACCTAGGCTACTTTCTTGCTTCGCATGTCTAACAGCATGATTGATCATTCTCAGGTCTTTGATCTTGGGAGATGGAAAGGATTGCTGGCTCAGGCTTACTTGAACGCTCAGGTCAGGACGGCTCTGTGAGGCCAACCAATTCATGGAACCATTTACGGCACGGAGTACTTTGATTTGAGAGGTGTTCAACAAGCTATCACTATCGACCCCTTTGGGAATGTTCACAGGACGTATGTTGGAAGCAAATGATTCCATCGACATGTGAATGCTCATGTCCTCGGCCTGACTGTACCATGCACCGCAAAATTCACCTGAACTGATCCGCCACTTGCGATATGGAAAACGTTCTTTCAGAGCATGAAGAGCTTCAAGAAACAAAGGATTGGATTCATCTCCTCCTAGTGCAGTATCATCCACATGAACACCCATAGCAGCAATCAACTTGTTTGGGGAGACTGGATCTCTCAAGGTGAACAGACACTGATCTAAAGCGCTTTGTTGCCAACCTTTGCCAGTGACAAAAGACGCGAACTCACGAAACCAAGCTGCTGGGGCATCATTTTGCCCATAGATGTTGCCACAAATTTCGATAACAGCGTCGGCTGGCAATCCAGGAATTCCTCCTGCTGGCTGATGCGCATACAGTGGTCTGAAGCGTTGGTCAATTGGACCTGCTTCGAGAAAGGCACCACGGATGTCTCCCAATTGGAGTTTCCACTTCTTGGAGCTGATTACTTGCATCAGGGTCATGCGACCTAGTTGACTAAGAGTAGGTGATTTCAACATCCCTTGTTCAGCTTTCTCTGTGAGGTCCGGGTCAAGGTGACCCTGCAAACACCATCGGCCTTTGACACGAAACGTAGACCAGTCATTTGGGTCTACTGGTCCTCCTTCTTCCAAAGGCTTGCGAGTGAGAACGAATCTACTGCCGATGAATCTATCTGCATGCTCAGCACGGATCTGGGCTGCTTTCTTGCCATAGTGGATCTTGACAGCATGAGGCTTATTAACTATCGTATCCCATTCCACCATTTTACCTTCATCAATCATCTTCTGAAGTTCAGGGGCATTGTTGCTATGATGAAGTTCTTTGGACATCTTTTTCTTCAGATACTCAGCCATGAAAACCTCATGTGATCCAGTATACAACAGATCGGCAATTTCGGAACACTCCACAACGCTAAGCACTTCGGTCATGTCAACTCTTGGACGTGATGGTGCAGGCTCTCCCGCTTCAGCATTTTCGACCTCATCATGAGGACGTTTGGATGCAGAGCTGCTCTCTTCCATGGCATGTTCAACCAACGTTGGAACAACCTCTTTCATGACCTCTACGAAATCGTCCTGTCGCATGGCAGCGGGTCTCCAAATTGCTAAGGGACCATCTTTACCAGTTACTCTACGTCTTATGGGACCATATGAACTTTTATCCACAGACCCTTCAGGAAGAGATGGAGCTGGCGTTGAGGCATCGGGAACTGGCTCTGGCGGCAGATCATCGAACACTGTTGGTTCAACTTCTGCGGACTGCATAGGTGGTGGTGCTGAACCATCTCCCGCATCGGGTGCTCTGACAGAGTCCATCTCTGCATCAGGTGGAATACTATCACTTGGAGGGACAGGTTGATCAGGACTCATCGTTGGATATGACTGAGGAAGCAAGTCAAGAAACTGTTGACTACGAATGTTTCCCTTTTCAATCATGTCCTTGATTCCTAACATTTCAGCTTGCGGGGTGCCAAGCAGTTGTTTCTCTTCCGATGTGGCTGGACGGATTTGCTCTGGAGCACACCGGATGACTTGGCGACGATGCAGCAAGACATAATTCCTGCCTACTTTACCCAAGATGACAGCAGTGCCCCACCAACGACCACCGACTTGCAACTTTCCTTGAACCCACTTCTGATCTCTCCAGTATGCGACCAAATCCCCTGGTTGAAAATCAACAGTCACTCTGGGTCGAGCAAGCAGCGAAACTCTCAGGGCTCTGTCATCTTGCATCTGGATTAAGGCAGTGCGTGCAGTAGTACGCATTGATTGAGCTTTGGCAATGGCTTCTTCGGTCAAAGATGCTGTGGCAGAGATGACATTCAAGGGCTCACTCAACAGATCTTCGGGTATGTGGGGATTCTTACCAAACACAAATTGATGGGGAGAATATCCATGCACCTGAAGCATTTGATTTTTGATGTGAGCATGGTGAACACATTGAAGCCACTCTTCCTTATTGCTGGGCGAATGCTCAGTGATCAGCTTATCCAACACTCGGTTAAACCAACCTCCATGCGATTCAACCTTGCCCATTTGCCAATGTGCTCCTGCGGCAATTGGTCTGATGACCGTGCCTTGCAACTCTGTTGGAGCTGACATGTTCTCGCCAAGGTTTGTGCGTGCCGGATCTAAGACAAGCTCCTTTGGTGGACCTAACCAAGTGACCCAGTGATCATGAAACAATTGTCGAAGCAACACACCAGTCTCTTGCTCAAAGAATGGAATCATGCGTTGAAAACCACTTGCATAGTCGACAATGTTCATGGCCTTGATCTTGTCGTTACCCTTCCAACCTGTAAGATACTTGATATCCATGCCCACTTGTTGGTTCACTTCAGAGATTCGTCTAGGCTGAGCTGGTAAGGGCACTCTAGGTCTACACTGACTCTTGCAAAAGTCACAGGAGAAGTCTTTGGCTAACCGCAGGGCTTGCTCTGATGCTTGTCCGTGTCGAAGAACTCGAACCATGTCATTATTGGGAGGATGCCCCAAATTGCGATGGAGCTTGGAAATAATGGGCAAAAGTTCTTCATCAGACTTTTCCTCAACACGAGCCACGGCATCAACATGCTCCCAGGCTGCAGGTGGAACGGTGTCATCAATCACCGTAAGGACTTCACTTGGCACTGCATCTCGAAATGCTGGAACCGTTCGGAGAACAGACATGACAAACTCATGAGGATACTGACCTGCAAACTGGCTGACTGATGGAACACCTGGCCAACTACCGGCTACGACATCATGGGATTCATGTCCTTCGGTTCCGGTGCACAGCAGTGACAAGTCCTGCATATCCGCATGACTAACTAAGAGCCGGGTGCTCTTTCGGATGAATTTGTCACTTCCAGGCAATTGCATACCGTACCTGCACATGTGCAACTTGACTGAGAAATACTTACGCAGAAGTGTTTGCATCTCGGCGTATGACCATGTTTTGGCACCTGTGGGATGTTCAAAAACAGCACGTTTACCTCGGTTGACCTGATCCCTGAACAGCTTACAACACCACTTGATGAAACTTCTACTCCTAGCAGCATGTTGCAAATAGGCCAAGCGATCTCCTTTCGAACTGTTGAGATGAAACCAACCCCCTTCGTAGGTGCAAGGAGGGCACAAGACCAAGAGTTCAGGCGGATGCTGTTCCAGGTTCATCTCCACACGCTTCCTATCAGCAGCAGTTGACAGGTCATACCCATTCTTGAGGTCGTATGATAAACCGAAGAAACCATGGTCCATGGCCACTTTGGCAAAACGTGGCGGTGAGAACACTTCTTGCACTAAACATTTCCGGGAATGCTGAGTGGACAGGGTTTCATGACAGGCCTTCACTTGTGATTCCAACTGTCTACATTGATGCTGATTCGGATGCCAACTTGCGTCCATTCCTAATGCAGGGCTTTCAGGAACTCGTGCATCAGCATGAAAGAATTTGGTAAACACATGACCCGAGTGAGATGGCAACGGAAGCAAAGTGCTCTTTTGATTTACAACCTTGTCAAAGTCATGTGAAGCCAACACCTTCTTTGTAATGGCATCTATTACAACTCGTCTTTTGACCTTAGACCATGTGGGACCTCCGTGTGATAGCCATGGAATCATGTGACATCCACTGTCCTCTTGAATCCAGCAGGCGAGCTGGGGCATCTCTGCAGAAGGTTCTGCAGCAGGCAAATCACCGGAAGAGTCTTGAGCCAGGTCATCTGGTGCTGGGGCTTCTGAGACATGAGATTCATCTACCTTTGCCTCAGTGATCATCACCTCATTGAATTCAGTGCAGGGGGACAACTGAATCGTGTTGCGGTCCATCAGATCGACTACGTACTGGCCAGCACTGTTGGTCTTCAAGGGAATGGAAGTATCATCAAATACTCGAAGGCTATCATGTTGAAAATCCAGAGCAGCTTTGAGAGTCTTGAGAGCAGACCTACTGATCAACAGGGGAGCCGACCCACTCACAATCGCAGCTTTGATGATACCCTTTCTTCCAGCAAGCCAAACTGGCACACTCACGGATAATGTAGACGTCTCCACATTGCCATTCCCAAATTTGAACTGATGCACTTCAGGGTATGGTTCCGGGATGATCACATTCTGTTGTTTCCACAGTTTGATGAACTCTCGCAAGGTCTCCTGACCGATGATTGTTCGGCCACAACCACTGTCAAGAACTCCGTATCCTGGGCTGGAAATCAGCAGAATCTCAGTGGAGGCAGGCGCAGGTTCATTCCTTGCAGCTCGACGTTGACGCAGCACATCTAGCATCGAACATTGTTCCTCAGCAGCCTCCACAAAATCTGGCGGAGTCTCTACCAGAGCAGCACCAGAGGGAGTGCTGGATGCATTGGCGGTACCCTTACTGGTACCTTTGGCAACAGGACTTTTGCATTCCCTTGCCCAATGGCCGCGCTTTCCACATCGATTGCAGGTGGTTTGCTTCTTCAATTCCTCTACTTCCACTCTGAATGAGCGCTTGATATCACTCGCTCGCTTGAATTGTCTCGACTTCTGCAGTTGATTGAGCTGTTGTCTTCGATCTTTCCAAGAGGCTGCAAGAACCTCAGCCACATCATTCTCGTGGAAGGGCTCGTCATTCTCAGGAGAGTCGGCAGGCATGTTGTGCTCAGCCAAAAACTGCTGAACATCGTCGAAATCTTGATTGAAATCCTCAGTGACATCTTCTGGAACACCTTGCACAGCCAGAGTCTCTTCAACCAGAGCCGCACCTTTCTTACTAACCAGAAGGTCTGGATAGCAAGATCGTAGGGCAGACGCTATCGATTCTCGCTTCAGATCTCCTCGGGCTCGAGATACCACCACAGCGCGTTGCTCGTTCGTCAGCATTGCACGATTCAGCAGAATCCATCCTCGAGCCTCCTCAGGAAACGATACGCCAGTCTTTCGATTCATCCGATCGAACAGCTCTGATGCTCTAGCCGTCCACTGCTTCATCGATTCGCCCTCACGGGCCCGCAGCGAAAACACCTCGGTCATGATCTCTCCAAGCTCGTCCACAGTCTCCAGCTTAGGGAAACGACTATCCAGAATCTTCCAGATGAGTGCATCCCCATCCTTCTTCTGATAGTCAGTGGGCTCTAAGTGCTCCACACATTCATATGCTTTGCCAGTCAACAGTGTCATAATGTATGCTCCTCTCGATGCTTCACTCAATTTGTCCATCGTCAGCATCTTATTAAGACACCAGGTTTTCCAGCGACGATACTCTCTGCCATCTTCGCTCTCTCCAGAAAAGACCCTCACTGGCCCAGTCTCAGACGCAGATGCAGCATTGCTAGAAGACATGCTTGTAGGTCCTGGATCGATTCGGGCAGCTTCGAAGTTTGCCTCTTCCTAGAGGCCCAACATCAAGCGGGAGCCCGGCCCTACGCAGAGGGGCCGGGCTCCGCTACCAATTGCGGAGAACACACCTTCACCGGAAGGGCAATCGGGCTCTTTTCCCAGTTGAGCGGAAAGGTCCCTGTGACATCCACGTGAGACATGATACCCTTGGATCATATCATCGACTTTTGGCCCATCCCACTTCGTTGCTTCAGGCGGCTGAACGCCTTCGAGAGCTGTCACAAGATTTGCAGCGACAAGTCCTGGACAAGGGGGATTTGAGGTGCCATGGGATGCTACGAAACAAAACTGCGATGGCACTACCCTCTGGTAGACTAACATAACTATGGAAAATCACCATTTTTTATGGAACAAATCACTATAGATGGCCATTTTCAATAGCTATGTTAGTTTACCAGAGGGTATATATGCTGACCCTGTTTTACTGAGAGAAAAATGGTGATGTCACCTACCAAGTTAGTGGATTTTGCTAGCTATTTGGGGGTATACAGCCTCTTTTTCTATTCAGATGTCCTCAGAATTCCCCTTCATTTCCACTCGATCCCCATCATCTCGAAATTTGTTTGGAGCTTCTGCTAGTACTGTAAGACCTTCCATCACCGCTATTTGGAGGGGTTCGCATTGTTCCAGGCTTTAAACAGTGTGAACAGAATGGAAGTATATAATGGCCTGGGCCCAATTTCTGTTGACCCCAGCTTGATAGTATGATCATTGTAGCAAGCCCCAAAAAAGTAGAAAAGTAAAATATAATATAATGTAATATAATATAATATAATATATCATAATATAATATGATATGATATGATATAATATAATGCAATACAATCGTATAATAATAGTGGGAAATTATTGTTCTATCTTTTTGTGACTATGTACTACACTGGTTTGGGGTTCGACATCGTTTTTCTTTTCCATCCAATGGGATGATCATCCCCAACTGGCCCCGCAGGCAAGCGCGAAACGCTTCCGCCGTCCTTCATGCGCGCATCAAGGAAGTGGAAGGTCAAAGCGTCGCACAGGCCGAAAGATGGACGGCCGGTGCAGAAACTGAAACGAGATGCGACGGAATCAATGGATATATCGATGGGATTTAACTGATGACACCATCCAAAGTGAAGACAATATATCCTCTGGTAAACTAACATAGCTATTGAAAAATGGCCATTTATAGATGATTTACCTATTAAACATGGTGATTTTCCATAGTTATGTTAGTTTACCAGAGGGTAATGGACATAGAACCACGACATAGAACCAAGTATGATCTGGCTGGTGGATTCTGATGTGTCTTATTTTCAATCCTAGAAATGGGATGATGAGACGAATCTTTTTCAGGAAGCTCAGACGGGCTGCCGAGCGTGTCCAAAAAAGTACAAGCCCTTTATATGTGAAGAACCTTTTCGGGATATGATTTTCTAGCAAACCTGTACAACATAGGTAGGTTTCTGGAATTTGAGCATACTATCACTATCTATCTAGAAATACTTTTTTGGAAATGGTGATGTTCCAGTTTCTGGCCATATATATGTCATATGAATATGGGGAACTGTAGAGTTTCAACAGTTTACGTTCTGGTAATCAGCTCCATGACGTGCTGGAAAATCCTCCATTCAGTTCGATGATTTTTCCCAGCAGTAAGCCTTCTTTGTATGGGATTTTCCAGCTAGCCATGGAGCTGATGACCCGAGGATAAATCGATTGATAGCCTTATATCATCCCATTATTATCCATAAATTATAGTAGACTACCATTACCTTAGGATTAAGCCTCCAAGTATTGACTCATATTCCATCAATATTCCATATCCCACTCATATTCCATGAATATTCCCATGATATCGCCCTAATTCCGCACGTTCAGAAGTAACATTCCATGAATATTCCATTAAATGAGAAGATTTTTATAGCCCATTAATACTCCATCAATATTGCATGCAGTATACCATTCACATTCCCATTATATGGTTATCCATTCATTTGAAAGGGAATATGTCATGTCCAAACCCCACTATTCCATTCATATTGAGGGTTAAACTACTAAGTATCCATTCATATTCCATCAATATTTCATTCATATCCCATAGTCCATACATATTCCCACTATATTTATTCCGCACGTTTAGTATTGATTAAGATCCCATCAATATCATATGATCCTCCCGATTAAACCATCTGAAATTATCTCAAACCATCATATTCCACAAAGATTCCCCTTGTACGGTTATCCCAAATATCCATTCATAGTCCATCAATATTCCCATTCTATGGGAGTTAAACCTCCAAGTATCAATGAATATTCCATGAATATTCCATTCATATTCCCATAGAAATACCCAAATATCCATTCAAAGCTCATCAATTTCATCCATTTTCCATTCACCTATTCCCATGATTATCCCAAATATCCAATACTTATCCATTCCAAATTCAGAAAAAAATCCATGAACATATTCCCATAGTCCATATATATTCCCATTGTATAAGCATCCCATCATCGTTTTTTTCGGTAGACCCCGCTTCTTCAGGGACTGGGGCAACCAGCACCTCCTCCCGGGGACGATGCACATCCGGGCATTGAGGCGGAAATTCCGCTGGGAAAATGGTGGATTTCATAGGATTCAACTTGGGAAAATGATGATTTGACTGGGGAAAATGGTGATTTGACCAGGGAAACTGGTGATTTGACTAAGGAAAATGGTGATTTGACCAGGGAAAATGGTTATTTGACTAAGGAAAATGGTGATTGAACTAGGGAAAATGGTGATTGAACTAGGGAAAATGGTGATTTGACTGAGGAAAATGATGATTCAATATGATTTACCTCGGGAAAATGGTGATTTCATGGGATACAATGGCGGTGTTGTGGTGATAGCTACTTGGGGGTGGGCTGAGGTGAGAAAGGTGGGTATAACCATGGTTAAAGATAACATCAGTTGAGATCTGGGACCTTTTAACTATGGTTTTGTCATAATATCCGTTGGAAAAACTGTAACTGCTTTTCCAAGCAGGGGGTTCCTGATATTTTTTGGGGGGCATGAGTTAAAACCTCTCATTTTTTCATAGATGCGTGGAACATGAATATGTTTAAGTCCCGTAAATACCGTTTAAGTCCCATAAACAACGAAAGTACAGGGGCGGCTTCCTATGATTAGTGATATAATCATGATGTATATAATACAGCTACATGGAGAGTGAAAATTCAACCAACCAAATGGGGATCAATAAATGGACTTAATTTGTAGTAGTTCCCGCCTATTTGTCATACTTTGATGATGATGAGCCCTTCTTGTCGCAGAGAACCACCCAAAAGAGGTTCAATAGAACCATGTAAAATAAATGATCCACAGATGATTAGCAGGTTTGTTTATCCCGTTTAATTGCAACTAAAGCCTACGGATTATCCACCGATTGATTCTGAATTCAAATGGAATCAACGATACACATAAAATCACATAGATATACACATGTCATGTCTATGATAAATATATACATAATGCATATATATGTATATATATAATACATACATATATATATATATGATTATAATAATACATAATTACATTATATATATATGTATATGTAATATTAGTAATAATACATAATTACATTATATATATATGTATATGTAATATTAGTAATAATACATAATTACATAATATATATATATATATACACATAGTACCTCCAAAAGAAGATGCAATTCAGAAAGACAATGACTATTTGAGTTGGCAACTTTCGGTGATGGATTTCACAACATGTTCCCAAGGCCTTGATTGCCACCTATAACTTGGACGCACGCGCGGCCAACGAGTTGAGGCTGGTGCTCGGTAGATGACTATACTTCAATGCGATAGATTTACCCTCTGGTAAACTAACATAGCCATGGAAAATCACCATTCTTAATAGGTAAATCAACGAGAAATTGCCATTTTTCAATAGCTATGTTAGTTTACCAGAGGGTAAGGGAACATCTACAGGAGAAGACCTTGTGTTTTTTACTATCGGGTTTTCCTGTATATTGTCTCTTAGACTCTGGGAATAATCAAGCAGGAAGCAATCTTTCTGGGATTGGATCCTTGGAGTAGCTGAAGCTTCATCACTCACAGTCGCGTTGATGTAACAATTTTAAGGATTCCCCGCTCCGCAAAAGGTTTTTTTAAAGATGTTCAACAACTCAAGGACATCAACATGATTATTCAGGACCAGTTTTTTTTTGGAAGTGTTGAAACATTGAAGCATCACTGGACAGTTTTGTTGGTTGCATCCTCTTCTCTCATGGGGAAACCCCAGTCCCATAGGACCCGTTTATTCCCAACCAACAACGACTCTCAGCCAAGGCAAACCAAGAGTGATGGGATAGTGCATCCAAAAGATCGAAAAGGATTCCCCAGGATTTTGCAGGTGATTTACTTCTTTAGCTTCTGACTCGAAAAGGTCTAGAAAACCTTCCTAAATTCTATACTTTCATCAAATTCTAGTTGGTGATGTTGGAGTTCAGGCTATTTCATGTTCCATTCTACCATTGGGATGCTTACCCTCTGGTCATCAAGCATGGCTTGCTGGAAAATCCACTATTTGTAGATGATGTTCCCAGCTAGAAACCTCCATTTAGTTCGGGCCCCTGCCTGGCAGGTCCCTGCCCCGGAGCAAGCAGGACTGCGGCATTCCTACAAGGATTGAATTTGTTTAGAAGTTGGTTTATCAGTAGATTGATGATTGGATTTTGTGGTAGATGTACTTAACGTATTTATTTAGATTGTTTAATGATTGTTTAATGTATTGATTGAATTATTAAGAGGGGTTAGTGGTAAACAATAAGTAGATTCATTATTGTTCAATATAAGTTGAATGGTTTATTTGTGGTAGATGTATTTATATTTTTTCGGGCTTTGTAAAAAAACATGTAATCGGGCGAAACCACTTTCTTACCGTGATTCCATTCAAAGTCTGCCACGACAGCAGCCATTGGAATTGGTAAACACCATTTGAGCAGCTGCGTTCAAGCCCTGTTGGCTGATGATAGGTTCAGGACTTATACTATCCCTTACATGTATATCATCACGACTGCACTAGACAATCCCTATCAACCAGCCGAAAAAGCAGAACGTTTTTGCTAGGTTTTGAACATGAACGCATTTAATTAATTACCCTTAATCCATTTAGATTCCACTTAAAGTTGCTCATCAACAAACCACCAAGCAACGCAAGCCTGGCCCACGTGAGGACCAAGCGTCCTTGATCGACTTGTCGAAGGCCAATAAACCTTCGGCCTTCCTCATGGCACAGTTGCAACAGCTTCAGGTGCAGCGGCACTCGGATGTTCGGTCCAAAATGGAGGAGATATTGACCCTGCCATGTCGAAATTGGGAGATTCTATGAGGTTTCAAAACTATGTTTGAAGCCAAAATTGAGGAATTGTGAGTTTGTGTTTAAGTCAAACCATCAAATTTGGTCCTTTTCCACTTGTGCAAATGAAGCTGGGGAATCTGGGGATGTTTGCTTACCTGGTACGGTTGGGGCACAGGTGCAACTAAATCCTTTATACTTTAACTGGATATCATGTGGCCGTTATGTGGTAAACCCAATAATAATGGTGGATTTCACGGTGATTTCAGCAACCACAATGGCGATCTCATAGGGATTTCATGGGGGTTTACTGTAATAGGGATCACTAGTGGGAGTACTAATCACCTTCTTAATAAACCATTCCCAATTGAGGTTTTTGAAAATTGGGTATACCCCTAGACATGGGATGATGTAAAATGACCCCCAGTCATGGTTGGTGAATGGGAGGGTTTATTACTGGGTAAACACCACATGAAATAAATTCATCCGCCAAGAAAGAAACAGCACGGTAGAAAATCTAAGGTTGGGGCCATGGTGTTGAGTACTGTGTTGTTACCCTCTGGTAAACTAACATAACTATGGAAAATTACCATTTTTGTCAACCATAAATGGCCATTTTCAATAGCTATGTTAGTTTACCAGAGGGTAAACCCGATGTCAGTTAAACAATCCCCAGTTTCTATCGCGGATTAAGGTTGGGATCAAAAAGCAGGCGGTTTGAGACAGTGTGAAGGCTTCCATCTTAGAAGAGCAATCCTTCTTGGCCAAAGATTCACTCATTCAACCTATATATATATATGTAAATGTATTGTTATTACTAGTAATTATATAGTAGTTTTTATTTGTTTTTATTATTGCTAGCTGCTATTATGAAATGTTTTAAGCCCAATAATATACCGACTGTACCATTTGGGGATGGTTCATTTTTGGGTTGTGACCACATTACACATCTTGTGGTTATCTCGTGCTAATGTATGCAACCATGGTTGCCAAGGCAGCTGCGATCTAAAAAGTGGTGATGTAACTTCGTTCCGAAAGCAATTGAAACTAGGTCGTTAGCGCGCTCAAAGTGAGCTGCTTCTTGGCTGTTTAGGAAATGACCAAGGACCGACTGTTTTTTCTGCATTAATTTACTGTAGTATATTCACGAGGAACTCGTTTTTCGAAACAGCCATTCTCTGCAAGAATGTCAACAAATTCCTGGGTTCTCAATGGTTCTCACATATATACTTATACCATGCCTTCAAAGCCAGAAATTTATGGATGCTTATTTCCAAAAAGGCATTCCATTGATCAATATCTACGCAAAAATATGATTCTTGTTCGTGGTGAAGAAGTTGGCAAGTTTCTTTATTCATCTTTATTCAATATATCCAATTGTAACAGATTTATTATGATCCATTATCATAAATATCGAGACATCGGTTTGTCTGAAAATGGAATTCCCCCTAACTTCCCTGGATGATCTTTCTTTCTTCAAATGGCCATTGGATTGTAAATCCCAATTTCAGACACACTATGAGATTTTTGGTTGTATATATCCCAGTATACCTCAATTAAAACCCACTGAAACCTACGTTTGAAACCAGGCCAGTGATGAGAAATTGGGCTTTCCGGGTGCGGTACCTTCAGCTTTGGATTCGATGCTGTGAGGGCAGTCCTGTGAAAGAAAACTGGAATAAAGATGTGCAAGGGTCAAGAGCTGGATTATTTATTAATTCAAATTAATTTATTTTATATATAAAAAAGGAATTGACTGATACATATATATATATATAATAACTTAAAATTCAATCAAAATAAATATCCGATTTTGGAAATACTATACCCCCGAAATTTCCTCGACAGCATGAGGACCGTTGGGGGTCCGACAAAACCACTTTTTTGTCCCCTCCAACCGGCTAGTTTTGCAAGGAGTGTTCTTGATTTTGTAGAGGGTACATTTTAATGGTACTCAAAGATACCTGAAACTCTAGGTTACCCATTTTTCAGAGTTTTTAGGGTTTTTCACCATTAGTGCATATAAACATTGTTTTCACATGGTTACCATTTTGTAAAGGAAATAAGGGGAAACAAATCTTGGAAACTGCTTACTCAACGCTCGCTCCTGTCTCAATTCGTTGCAGCCATGAAGATGATGGCAATACAACTCACCAAATTTTCACGCATTCCACCAATCAACATCAGAAAACTTCAAATAGATTCTGACAGATTCAATTTGGATCAGAATGAATCAAGATGGATAGAGAAAACGAACAGAGGCATAGAGGACAAACGTGGACAAACATGTTCACATTTCTTAGGGGCCTATTCTATTCAAATCATAGCATGCCAAACCCATATATATATATATATATATAACTTAACCACTTCCAAGCAACTCAAAACTGCTTATTTGGTATGAATAAGGAAGGAGTGTTGTGTGTGAAGGTTTCGCGTGTTTTTTAATGTTTTTGGATGCTGTTATGTGTTGTAACAGCTTTTTGCAACGGAATGGGCCACTACAAAATCAGAAGCATTGGCAAAAGGGCACCAAAGAGCCACTACAAAATCAGAGAGATGGGCCAACGGCCACTGAAGAGCCTCTACAAAATCAGGAACATGGGCGAAGGCCCAGCTAAACCACTACAAAACTTGAACAGAGCGCCATTCAGGTTTAGGGGATGCTTCGAGGGTCCTTGAAATGGTTAGAAGGATTGGTCTGTGGTGGGCTTATGGAAATTGACGGGCCGCTGGTGGATTGTGTGATGCAGCTAGGTGCGCATCAAGACAAACCAACGACAAGAGGACAAACAAAATGCAAAAGCTTGCAACAACAGTTGCCTCTATAAAATGGATTTGGTGAATATCAAGGTCTTAGTGATGGGATTTCGGGCCTGACCAACCAACCCCTCTACAAAATGGACTTTGCATTTTGGAGCCTTCATACACTTGATCTGCAAGTCTGCTTAGAAAATCTTAGAAATATTTAGAAGAGAGGCTTATGATAGGCATGCCATTTTGTAGAGGCAATTTTACTTGTGTATTTTGAAAAGGGGTGGTTTTGAGGCCGTCGGGTATTCTGATTTTATAGATAATACATTGTTATTTCCGATCTAGGTTCTTTATTTTGGAAATGATTTGGACCCCTAAATCTAAATTTATCCTTAAAAATGGAATTTCTTAACGATTTAAAATTTTTGGGGATAGGATTTTTTTATAATATTGATTTATTTTAAATTTATTTTATATAAAATTTAGAATATATATATAATTAACAAATCGAAAATAAATAAATTAATATTAATGATAAATATATATAAAAGGATTTTATCGTAAATATTTATCTTATATTTATTTGGGAAATAATTTTATATTTTTTAAAAAAAAAATAAATATATAATATTCGTTGCACACCGGAGAATCTGAAGAAAATAAAGGATTAAATGAACGACACTCGAATGCCCTAAAGGCACAACATGGCTCTTTTCTCCGTGTCCGCG
>BGPT01000176.1:379344-389584 GCA_003297045.1 Symbiodinium sp. clade C Y103 | reverse complement strand
TGTCAAACCAACCTGCAGTCACTTGCAAAACATCAATAAAATTCCTTCTTGGTTTGACATCATCGCTGAAAATCGGATCCAAATGGTTTCTCAAAAATATCTTCTTCCAGTTCCAGAGCACCCATTTGTTCTTGATTTTTCTGTTTCCGGAGGCGTTGTTGCTTGCGAGCTGAAACAAAATTATCATTGAATTTCAATACCCATGCTTTCCTCTGAAGATACAATGTCATGGGCTTATAGGCTTCAGGGGAGTGTTTCGTTAAACCATCAGATAAATTGAGATCTCCAGGCACCCAGGCAGGATGTTGATTGAATCCGTCTTCCAATCCTTGGGCAGTTGCCCAAATGTCTACACTTCCTCGCGCAGATTCCATACTCAGTCCTGGGGTCTCTGTTCCTGTCAAAGCATCATAGCAACCTCTACTATCCATGACAAGGAAGGAAAGAAAAATTGAAGCCACTTGCTCAGAATTATACCGGGTCAAAGTGTTGCCGTAGAGTATGGACATCATGAGGCGTGCTCGAAAACCTTTGTCTTCAGCTTCACATATGGCTTGTGACTCCGAACTGTTGCTACCAGCTACTATTCTTCGCAACTTCCATGAACGCCAATCTAGCAAGCTCGTAGGAGTTTCAGTACCATTGAGAATGTCAGGAGTACTTATACCAATCACTAAGCCACCTGTAGAGGAAAGGTTCACACGGTTCTTATGCGATGCATCACCCCAATTCAGGAAAACTAAATCTTTGTATGACCAACGATCTCTTGGCTTCCGAGTGTAATTGAATGAATGAAAAACCAAATCTTCTTTGGCAGTTCGACGCATCTCTTTGATGATCTGATTCGCTTCTTGTAACAAGTGCAATGTAGGTTTAGAAATTTGGGATGATGCAAGGTTGATTCGCGCAGCAAATTGTGGTGCACTCTGCAGTGCACGCCATTGGGCTTTCATCAAAAGTGCCCGTGTCTGAGATATTTCCGATGGTGATAATGGGTCTGAGCTTGATCTGGACTTCTCACCTTCTATTGCGACAGGTCTCAAAGAATTGCAAAAATCTTCCTGCGACACATAAATTGAATATGTAAGAGTTTGTGATAATTTGCAACCAGAAAATGTAAATTCACCACGTTCCCAAGGACTCCAACGATACAAGTTCTTAAAATCTTCTCGAAATTTCATCCACCTGGGATTTTCCCAATCTCCGCCAAAAATAAAATCGTCAACTTGTGAACCCAAACGGCCACAAACAGTCCCTTGTTCATCTTTCACAATCCAAAGGCACCGATCGATGGGATGCTGTATTGCTCCTATTCGCGCCAGCTTTTCGGAAACATCTTTCCAAAAAATTCTTGGGGCATTTGTTAGGCCATAAATGGCCCCCAAAATTCTCAAAAGTTCACCAGGCTTGCAACCTAACGCAAGTGCAATTTCTGGGACAGCCTTTGTCCACAATCGTCTGTCCTCTTCCTGGTTGTCTGCTTGTAAAAATGCTGATTTTGCGTCCGACCCTTCTAGCACATGCATATCAAACGCGATAGCTTGCAATAAACAATGTTTTCCCAAACGTGACAGTGTAGGACTGGATGTTTGTAGCACTGGCCTTCCCGTAGATGAATGTGTTTTGACCAAATCAGGATGACGGAAACCGATGAGTACAACCCTTGCCTTAGCCTTCCTTTCTCCGGAGGGATGAACTACATGAGGACCGCTACCTTCAGGTTTCGATGGTGGGAACAATGGCTTCCATGTCAGTAGCCATCTCATTGGAATATGGCGCTCAGGATGTGCTTCTGCATCGTGCTTCTCCGCTTCTGATTCGATCCTGCGAAGTGCCATAGATTCAACAACTTCAGCTACCTCTCTTGCCTTTGCTTCATCAAACAGTGACTGGTCCAAATTCGCCAATGAATCATATCGAACTTCTGTTGCCTTCGTGTTCTCCAGAACTTTCTTTACATACAAAACATTGTTGGCAATAAACGCATCAGGATCTTCAATGTTAAATTCGATGAACCAAGCTGACTGTGCTGCTTTCCCACGCTTTCGCTCTTTGGAAAGAAAACCCAATAACATTGCTTCATTTTGTTTCTCTTTCTCAATCTGTTCCAGCAAAATTTGTTGATCTTCAAGACGTGAGGCCTCTTGAGAGATCTTTTCCACCACTTGTTTCTGGACCGCACCTTCCAAATTCTGAAACGCTTTGAAAAGAACTTCCGCAGAAAGAAGATCTGGACATGATGTCTCCACTGTTTGTTCAGTTTCTGTCATAGAAAATAGAACAGGGCCTTGAGAAGAGGATGCTTCAGCTTGTGAAGCGGGTAGTGACATCATTGGTGGCAGACCTTCGCGGCGGCGGTTCTGATTGATAGAGACGAGTTGGTCCCATTGTCTCCTGAGTCTTTCCACTTCAGCCCTACGTCTCTGTTGTGGTGGTTCATTCACATGCTCCTCTCTTTCTCTCTTGAAACCCCTTTGAACATTTTCTTCCCAATCTTCTCCGGATTCCAGGTCCGGCATTGACATGTCTTGATCAGTTGTGCATCTTGCTGGAATCTCTGAAGCTTCTCTTGTAACATCCACATATGTTTGAAAACGTTGCAACAACGACTCCTTCGGTAAAGAAACCAACTTGCTTCCCTTTAACATCTCGACTAATACTTCTGATTGCGTTGCAGCGCGAAGTTGTTCTGGTGCGGCACGATACACTGTAGAACCCATTAAAACCCAAATTACACCTGGCCTTCGATCTTCAAAAATTGGTGGTTCCACAAATAAAACCCGGCCCGGGCCAATGTACCGGGGCTCTGGATTGTAATGCTCATCACGCTTCCGTGCCTTGAGGGAAGCACTACGCCAAATACAGACGTGGTCTCCAACCTGAAACTGTAGAAGATCTCTGGGAGCAGAGTTGTACAAGCGAGTCATCATATTCCTTGCTCTCTCTTCTTCATTCAATGTCATCGCCAAATCACGATGTTTCTGAAATTGCGCAAATGTCTCTGAACCGAAAAACTTTCCTTCATTTACCCAAAAAGGATCATGTGCATTATCTTTGCTATCTGGGTCATATCCATACGCCCATTGAATTGGGGAAAAACCACGACGCTTATGTGCATGATTGTGTGCATAGGCTGCCAGTGCAGCAGTGGCCTGAGGTGTCAGCAAGGGATCTTCATTGCGAAGTCTCCTCATGGTGCGTTTGGTGCTGCCAATCAATGATTCTGCCACTCCGGCTTGCCAATGTGCTTCTGGTGAAATAACTGAAAGACCTATACCACACATCTCTAAAAACTCAGGAAAAGTTCCTTGTGCAAATGAAGTTTGGCTATCCAACATAACCCATTGTGGACGTGGACGGTGCATCAACCAAGTGTTCACAAATGTGTCGATCACCACTTTCCCTGAATCTGTGCCAGTTGAACTCAGGGGTCCTGTCCAAGTGCACGCCACTGCCACAAAATGCATCGCAGCGCACGCCATGAGTATGTATCTGCTCTTTTGTTGTTGCTGTGGAAATGCCAATTCATATGCATCCATAACTACTAGCTGCCAAGGCTGTACTTGTTCATGCAGAGATGCTGGGATGACCTTTTGGTTGCCGCGCTGTGATTCAGCACAAATTGGACAAGCTAATGTGCGAGCTTCTTCCACAATCCATGGTGCCATGTGTCGGCTCTTGCAAAGCTTGGCTAGACTGCTGTTTGTAGGATGCCCTGCCGCTTTGTGTAGTCTATGGAGCATCGCTCGGACTCTCTCACGTTCTTTTGCTGAGACTTCATCCTCTGCTGACTTGAGCCCCTCGCAATCATTCACGTCATCCTTTTCTGCACCCATGACTTCTTGCCCCAAACGGGCAACATCACGAAATGTTTGTTGGAAATCTGCATCTTGGATCTTCACAGCGTGCAATTGTTTCACTGTACTCAAATGACTCGCATGAAACCATTGCTTCTTCCAAATTTGCACAATCCGTTTCACCATCGCTTCTGGGTAAAATGCTGTTTGATGGCAGTCACCTGATCCAATACCCATGATTTGTCTGTGAGAGTGCGAACCATCGCATTTCACCGTCGCGGATGCAAAGAAATCAAAATCTGTTGTCATCACCAACCATTGCTTATTCAAAGCTTCACCGCTCTTGTCTTTCAATCCAAACATACACCCATGCATTTCTGTCCAGTATAGCTTTTGGTTAAATTTGTTATACAACCATTGCTGCAACTCACGCCATTCTTTCATGCTCCAACCCCAGTGGGCTGATTTTGGCCATTCGAAATACAAATGAGTCTGACCAGGACATCTGGCATACGCAGCTTTGAAAATACGAAGCAAATTGCGGATCTCCCTAACTGTTTTTAAACGTTTTCTATACATTTCATGTCTCTGTTCAGGAGTTCTTTGGTTGATATTTTGAGGAAACACTGCCGCACACCGTGGTGATGCCCAAACACGTGTAGGTTGAGAATGCGGAATCAAGGAAATGGCTTGGTCAACTTTCTTCTTGCTGCTCAAATCAAAATTTGTGTCATACGTCAAACGAGTTGCACGAAAACCTTGCTTGGACATCTCCTTGCTCAAAGACGAATTTGGACTACAACAAATTTCCCATAGATGCTCACCATGCCCATCCTTATAGCTTCTCAAATCTCGAACGGAATGAGCGGCATCAAAAGAAGTCCAGTTATTGGAGACACTTGCACTGATTGCTGACTTTTGGTCATGAGAGAGTAGCATCTGATGCACCTCTTGCCATTCATCTACTTGTCCTCCTTGGACTTCTTGGTTTCTGAGTTCCCTGGCTTCTTCTCTTCCGTCAATTCGAAGGAATCGTCTGAGTTCACCTCCAACTCGGTCGGTTCTGTCAGCGCCTGCTTCTTGGGGCGAGGCTTTGCCTTCTCCAGCTTTGGCTTGTTCTTGGTCACATGCTCTGCCGCTACCAAGCGAATCATTTGCTTCACAGTGTTCTTCTGAAGCATCTCTGGGGTCCAACCGTCGGTCCTCAACCTCTCTAAGGCTGCGATCACATTTGAGCTGAGATCTGTCTTCAAAGACGTTGCTGGACTTCCCTGAGATGGTGTATAGCTGATTCTCATCCCGCATCGGGAGCACTCCACCCACCGTCCGTAACGGTTGTTGTGGGAGACTGGATGGTGGACTGCGAAGCATGGCCATTGTTCTGCTTTCTGGCGAGGGTCTGTGCCCTGAGCTGGATTCATTGTGCGGGTCTCGTCGAAGACAACTGCATTCTTCTGCACCTTGTCCTTCTGCTCTTTCACATTGTTCACATGAGTACTTGGATATCCATGACTTCGTTCTTCTGCCAGAACTTCCTTCACTGCCTCTTTCAACATCGTCTTGATTTCGGAGGAGGACGCCGACATTTGAATTTGAAATTGATCGAGCAATATCACTTGGGAACTCTGAAGGAGAAATTGCTGAAGAAAGAAAATGCCATTGAGATTCTGTAAGATCTAAAAACTCTGTCATGCTTGTTTGTTGTGATTCATCTATTTCAAACTGTGCACTGCAAACATGAAAATCATCCACGCATTCATCAGGAGACACAAATTCCAACATGCCTGAAAACTCCACTCTGCGTGCATTCGGCTTTCCAGTAGTTGATGCAGATGGATTGTGAACATGCGGAACATCACCGTGTGACTGGATTTGTGGGCAAGGGATATCGGTAGTGAGATCCAACAGGAGGTGACCCTTTCGGGTCTTTTGCAATATGCGGGGCTGACCCATGATGATTGCTTTGGAGGTTCCACAATGAAGAACAACCGAAAGATTTCGCAACTCCCTCATGCCGACTAAAACTGGAACATTCTCAGAAGGCAAGGAGTAAACTGAAAATAAAACACCTCCAAACTGCAAATCAACACGAAACAAGGCTTGACCCCACTGCCCGCTCCCGTATCGGAAAAATGGTTTGTCCCCCTGACCCACCGTCACTTTCAAATCTGGACGAATCGTGGCGAGGCTCGTCACCATCTCCTGGACTGCATCTTTGCCTCCAGCACTCACAGTTGCACCCGTGTCAATGACTCCACGAGGTCCTCCTGGGTCTGTCCACTGTGAGGATGATGGTGGAGAATGCGATGAGGTTTTCAACGGTTTGGACATCATCATCGCATCTTCGTGGTCCGATTCCATAGCCAGCATGCCACTTTCGTACATGTCGTGATACCATCCACTGTGTGAGGGTTTTCCTTTGGAAAACGCAAAAGGCTTCTTCCCTTTACCTTTGTAGTCACCCTTCGATGACCACATGGCGGAAGAATTTGGTGGATGAAAACTGGAAAAATTAGGAGGGCTAGAAAACTTCCCTTTCGACTTTGACTTTCCTTTGCCTTTCGTCATGAAAGTACTAGTCGGCTTGGATTTGCCACCAGGATGCCCTTGCCATCCACGGTCTCTCTTGGCATCCGCAACTGCTTGTCTGGCCTGAGCTAACGTTCGTTGGGTATCAGCTAGCATGGCTTGAAGATTCTTCTCCTCCTCGCAGAGTTGATTCATCATGGCAGATTGTTCAGGTTCAGCATCTTCGGCATCATTGGGCTCATGTTCAACTTGCTGGTCGCCATCCCAACCAGATTCTTGAGTGTACAAAGCATCATCTACCCAAACATCACCCTGCCATTGATCATCAACAAAGTACTGCTCATTGCTTTGACTTGAATCTCCAGGATCATCATAAAAGCCCTCGGCCCAATCTTCCGTCCAGTTGGCCGCATGGCGAGGACGAAAACGGCCATGGTCTGTGCTTCTTTCACGGTCTTCATGCAAGGCCAAAAGTGCAGAACGAATCGCTTGGTATCCAATACGATTCTGGGTCGCGGCCTTTACCAGCTGTTTATCAGTTTCATTGCTGGATGTAGCCTCAAGCAACATCCATCCACGAATCACATCTAAAGCTGCTAGTGGTATAAGGCCTTTCTGCATCAGCCTCTCAATCAGGTCGAAACGTTTTGGATCCGACTTGGGCTTTGTTTGAGCACCATCACTGGGAGGACGGGATCCACTTCTGCGAGACTCACCGCCAGAATCTTGCGATGGACTGGAGCGTTGAGAACGGTCAAAAGGATTGCCATCTACTCGAGTAGTTTGATGAGAGTGTTGGGAAGCATGAGATCTTTGAGAAGTATGAGAATGAACATCCTCCATGGGATCCTCAAATTCTGGCTCACCATTGCCATAATAGAAGGACTCTTCCGGCTTCATGCCGCAGAAAACTTTCAACTCAGCTTCGGTGATCTCATAACCAGAAAAATCTATGGCTTTCTCCCGCAACAATCTTTTCAAACTCCGCCACATGGTATCATACGCACAATCTTCTCTCACCAAGAACTGGGGTATGGTCTCGTTCGGGCGCCTATTCAACCTCCTATAGTATTGGGAGAGCTTCGCTCCAGCATCCGGAATGGGTTGCCGATTCATGGGCGAATTCTCAAGAAATTGAATAAGACGTTGAATGCCAGCTTCGTCGCTAAAATCTTCAGGATTAAGTTTGTACATCAAGGTTCGCAAACTGGTGTACTCGCTATCAAGCATCCGTCTGACCAACTTCGCTGCAGCATATGCTCTGTCAGAAGGTCTGGTTGCTGCCAAGTACCATCGGATCTCTTGGACATAGTGCTGGAAATTCTCTGGCTTTCCGTCCCATAGGGGTACTCTATTGTTTCCTTTCACATCTTCTTCTACAATACCATGCTTAGACATCCAGAGCAGATAAAATCGTAAATGAAAGACGCGTTCCTGCCAGCAAAAGGTCAAGGAAAATTGTCAAGACCTTTGGTTCACCAGCCGCTTTTGCCTTTCCAAGAAAAGATTTTACCCGCGCCAGCGTATGGCCCTGGATCTACAGCAGCTCCGAAATACCAATTCGTTGCACACCGGAGAATCTGAAGAAAATAAAGGATNAGAAAAGATTTTACCCGCGCCAGCGTATGGCCCTGGATCTACAGCAGCTCCGAAATACCAATTCGTTGCACACCGGAGAATCTGAAGAAAATAAAGGATCAAATGAACGACACTCGAATGCCCTAAAGGCACAACATGGCTCTTTTCTCCGTGTCCGCATATGTCTCAAGGGGCCCCTATTTGGGCCAGAGTTATCGGCAATTGGAATGATGTCTCCTTCTCGATTTGTGCGTGGCCCTGTCAAACCAACCTGCAGTCACTTGCAAGACACTATTATAGGTTAGTTTCTCGTTTGGTCTCTATGATTTTGATGCACTCAGAGTTTCCAATATGTTTCAATAGGATAAGACATGGGTGGTTTTGAAGTGAGGGCTTTCAGCCAACATGTTCTTAGAGGTGATGCTTCATCTGACTACTTCGATCCCATGAGCATGGAACATCGCCTGGTGTAAACCTGGATAGAGTGTGGGATTCCAGTCTTTCACAACGCGGTTGGGGTATATTTTCTTATTTGATATATTTGATGTGATACAGATTTTGCTACCATTCAGAAAGATCAGACAGAACACCCCCAAGTGGGTTTATGGCTTCGTTTCAATTCGACCGACCTAGCCTCAAGATGCCTCAATCATTTCTATCCTGTGGTATCAAGATCAAGCTTTCCGCAAATGACCTGGGCTCTTGATTCTAGCACCTCGCAACCAAGTCAGCGAGAGTCAACGTATCCAAACTACCCTCCAAATCTATTCCATCCAAGCAACTGCTGGGGACATTATAACAGACAAGTCAACCGAGATTGCAAACTCACTGCCGACATTCAACGGAGATGCATGCTATGAGAACACCTTGCACAACAAGAACCAGTGTAGTAGGTGGGTTTCAAGCTATTCCTTCACGCGTGAAACGTTTTGAAACCTGTGATTTTATGCTTTTTGACCTTCCAGATCTTCCAGCCAACTGCATTGGCAATGGGTGGCCAGAAGGCGTCATCTGCGAAGGACAAGTTTTCTCGATGGTTTAAGAACAAGAAGAAGAGCCCCAGCGAGAAAAATGTTGGTCCTCCGCGCAAAAGCAAGGGCAAAGGAAAAGGAAAGGACAAAGGAAAGGACAAAGGAAAAGACAAAGGGAAGAGTGGTAAAGCCAAAGGCAAGGGTAACGTGGGCGAGAGTGAGAGAACTCCACAGGCAAACCGTCCTTCGTTGAACTTAACTCCGGATGACATGGGGAAGGCTGGCGTCCCTTGGTGCTGGGAAATCTCAAGCTTTTTGGCATTTCAGTCTCTGGATTCATGGCAAAAAAGTTAATGTTTCAATGGTAAACCTAAAGACTGATTCCTGACTGACAGTCGATGATATAGAATCTTCTTAGAGACATTCAGTGATCGACAGAATGAAAGACAATAAACAAAATTGCATTTTAGATCATTTCAGGCAGTTAATTCGCTGCTTCCAATAGAATTCCCATCAATTTCTCATCAATTTCCCATCAATTTCCGCCTTTGAGGTCAGTGATGGCTTGATGCACAAGCTGATGGCCACCAAGCAGCGGTTGTTGGCGGGCAACGCAGAGGCTGCTCGTGCTGGAGCTGCTCGTGCCGAGCCCGGTGCATGGATGGCGGCCAATGCTGAAAAAAGCGTCAGAAAGAAAGGCGATGGAAAGGGAAAAGATGGAAAACATGGAACAGGGAAAGATGGAAAAGAGATGCTCGGCGAAAACGCTTCGGATCATTTGGTTGTGCACATTTTCTTATTTTTTCTCGAAATGAATTCTAGACCACCAAGTTGATATCTTTGTTGTCTCCATCCAGTGGACAAGTGAGGAGCCAGTACAAGCAAATCGTGCCGGTGGTGAGGGAAAAGCTTGTAGCTCTCAACCGGCAGATTGCTTCCCATGCGCAGGCAAGGGATTTGGCCGCCGCCCGTTCCACTCTACAAACCTTGGAGTCGAAGGGTTGGGCCAATGGGCACACCTACGCGGCTGCAGTCCATGCGCTCTGTCGCTGCGGGGATTGGCGCTCGGCTGAGGAAGCGTTGGCAAGGGCCGAGAAAGCAGGCCTTTTCAATCGTGGCGCTGGTGCAGCATCTGGTCTGATTACAAGAGCCTTTCCCTTTGTTCAGCTCTTGCTCTTGCTTCGCAGTTTTGGTATGTTTAGTGATTATAATTCATTTAAAAATACAAAATTATATAAGTATAAATATCTAATATGATGTTATGACATATGTACCAGTAGTACCGCACAAGGCGGTGGCGGAAGTTTCAGGAATAGCAAACTATAGGAAAGGTGAGTTGCTGTGAATGATGGATGGCAGAGCGAA
>BGPT01000176.1:320065-379299 GCA_003297045.1 Symbiodinium sp. clade C Y103 | reverse complement strand
TTCTCATCTCTGATCTTCTCACTTCTGACTTTTCTCACCTCTGCTTTTCAACTGTCCATATTGTCGGAAGTTTCACTTCTAAACTTCCTTCGATTAAATGTATTTGTAAAGACTAAGCTCACTTGGAGAATACAGAATACTTTATGCGGAAAGGATGAGAAAAGAGTAGAGCGCTCTTGTGACACTGTGCAATGCCTGCAGCGCATCAAGCAGAGGAACATCCATGATTCGTGGCTACGTCGAATGTGCGCGAGATCTTGGCAAAGCCCGGGAGTTGTTGGAGCGCATGGAAAAGGAGAAGGTCTTGGCCTCAAAGCCAAATGTGAGAACTGCAAACACCTTTCTGCGTGGCTGTTTGATCTTGGGCTCAGTGAATGATGCTGAAGCCTTGTTGGAACGGATGACAACTGTTTGGGCTGCCCGAGAAGATTGGTACAAGACCCACGGTGGAAAACCTGATGCTTCAACCTACGAGTTGGTTGTGTCGCTACTTTGCCAAGCGTTGCGGTCTGCTTCTATTTGCACAGGGTTGCGCTTTCTTCATTTTCCTTTGGCATTGAGGAATTGACACCAAGTAATATCAGCAAGTGACATCCTGTTTTGACAAGAGATGATCGGGACAGTCGTAAGCTATGGCAGCTATGGTTTCAAAGTTCGTCGCAAACACTTCCCTGGTGTATTCCCTCACAACATTCCATTTTGAAAAGGAAACCTCTTAAAGGGGCTCTGAGCATGGATCAATCATGTTTTCCAGATTTCCCCGGCCTTTCGTGCTGATCTATCATGTTGAAGTTGGATCAATTGGGTGTCCTTGAGGTACACAGATGCTCGCCAAGTCGCTCTTCAAGGAATCAAAGAACTGGGCGCCAGTCCGGGCTCTGCAGCCATGTTTGCTTCCATTGCACGTGCAGCCATCATTTGTGGCAATGAAGATGCAGCTACCCTCAACTTGAAACGTGCACGGAAGATCCTCTCGCAGGAGGCAGACTTTTCTGAAGCGAAACTTTCCAGCCGCTCGGCACACTGCCGCAGAATCAAAGTCGAGCTTCTTGACCTTCTCCTTCTCCACCTTCAATACTTCAGCTTCCCGAAATTTGCCGAATGCTCTTGATTGAATGTTGAACTGCCATGACATGGTCGTGATTCTTGTATGTGGTCCTTTCCCATGTTTCCAATGGTGAGAAGGGATGAGAAGGGCAGAAATAACAAATTCATACCAATTCTATACAGAGTACCTTCAGAGCTTCATTCCTAATACAGTTCCTTCGAGAACATGACCAGCCACATCCAGCCACGGTGTCAAGCCGTGTCAAGGTGTGGCTGGCAGTGGAGGGAAGAGGGGCACCCAGAAGTGGAACCGCGACGAGGAGAAAGATGCCTCCGTGGCAGATCGAAAAGCTGCGAGGGCGCGCAGCCTGGAAGTTTTTCAAAGTCACCGGCAGCGTCCCTGGATGCGAAAGTTTCGGTATTCGGCAGTATTCGGTATTTTGTTTCGAACATTGCTTAGAATATTTTGAAATTATGCTTAGGTAGTATAGGTAGGCACAGGTAATAAGATCAGGATAGATCAGGTATAGGACCTTAATCCTTTGACCAAGATAGAAGAGGCAGGCAGCATCACATTGCTGAAATCTTTCTCTCAGTACACAGCTTCTCACTTTTGCAGTAAAATTGGGGGAACTCCTGTCATCGGCGTCCAATTGCTAACCTTGCTGACCTTGCTGACCTTGATGAATAGGTGGCAGTAGGCTTTGTGTCAATCAGCATTCATCAGCATGGAGTCACCCCTCAGGTGAGATCCTCTCAGACATCAAAGAAGTTGAAGAGTTCATGGCAAAGCATCAAGTGCCATCAGAGAGCTCCAAGAAAAGAAAGAAAGCAGAGGTGGCAAAGAATCCACTTCATGCTGGCATTGATTTGGAGAAATTGTATATGAGGACAGGGATGAAGTGCTGGGACCTGCTGTCGATTCTGAATCCATCACTGGATTCACGGATCAAGGTCAGCATCCTTTCTCTGGACATGTTCAATTTTCAATCATGACAAATTCTCAATCCGGCCAATTGTGGATTTTCACTCTTATCTATACTCATCATGGATTTTCCCCCTGATTTTGGCTGCTTTTCACCAGATGTTCACCCTTAAGGCCATGAAAACCAGCCGTGATTTTTGCTCCCTGAGGACCTTGTGCTTCGAAGATTATGGCGACGGGGAGAGCGACTCCTCCGGCTTAGCGGCCCAAATGTGCCGCAGGCTTTCTCAGAAATTTGGCCTGGAGAGCGACGGCCCCATGGCGCAGACGGTCTTGCAACCCATCTGCAATCATCCTGCTTTGGGATATCTTGGGAAGATGTTGAACATGCTGACATGTTCTGATTTTCTGCAAAGTTACTATTTTTGTTCAATGAAGCACTTTTTGGTTTGCGGTGCTTTGGGTCAATACTGGTTGCAGCCCGCCCCCACTGGTGGTCGATATTCTTCTGCCACCAATTTCTACTTGCCTGACTCTTTTTGATGCAGGCAGCACTTTTGCGCTGTCCTTGAGCCGCCAAAGAAAAAACGAAAGAGGGATGACCAGAACACGCCGCCTAGCGGAAGCCCGAGGTTTCTTTTGTCGCAGAACTGTCGCCAATTGAAGAGCTGAGTTGTTGTTCGTTCATTTTGACAATTTCTGAATAAATGGATCGATGTTGATGTTGATGTTGATGTTGATCTTGATGAGCTATGGATGGTTGACAGTGGTTAGATGTTTAGTATAATGCGTATTAGTATGTGATGATTGATGGTGGCTGGTTGACGACAGATGCCCATGATCAAAGATTCAAGACCGATGTGACTGGTGCATGATGCAGATGACGATGGAGATGACCACAGGCGACGACGGTGATGATGATTGTTTCGATTGCTGCCACGACTTGTTTTTGGATGGTGGAATATACTGTGATATAAAAATAACATGATATTGTATACAATATATATATATATATGTATATTTGTATTAGTATATAATTATTATATACCTAGCGCAATATGAACCCGGAAATTTGTAGGTCCTTTTCCAAAAACCATAGAAAAAAAATAGGGGAAAAAAAACCGGCTTTTGTCAAAACCGCCTTTCAAAATCTGCCGGGAAGGCTCGATCTTCGAAGACTCTTTGCTTCGAGCGTTGCGAAAAGTTCAGCAAACCCACTGCATCTGGAAATCTGCAGCGGATCTGGAGAATGGCTATCCTCACAGGCCCTTTCCTTGGGTTGGGATTTTTGTGACTGGCCTGCCAGCAACATCCAGCAAACATGACCAAGGTATGCCACGGTCATCTTTTTTAGCAACAACCAGCAACCATGGCTTCACAATGCTTTACACAGAGTATGATATTGAACTCCTTGTGTGATGTTGTATGGCCCTGAGGACCTTTGTTGACCATTTACCACTGAGGCACTGCGGGATCCAAATACCAACTGGATGGCCTGCGAGTTGCGCTTCGACCGCTCTGCGCGATGCTTTCAACGCTTTGCCCTTCGAGAGCTGACGCAGGCAGCCAACGTGGGGATCATCGTGGGAGATGCGCAGAATGCCTTGGAGAAGCATTTGAAGAAAGGCCAGGGCAGCTTTGTTTCGACAGTTCTTGAGATGGCTATTTTGAGGGTGAGGCCGTGAGGCGCCGTGAGGCCTTGTCATGGGAGATTGCCATGTTGTTTTCTCAACACATGGCCCTGAGGCTGTTGCTCCAAGATCTTCATCAATCATCCGGAACCTCAGTCACTTTCAGTAGTGGCACAAGAGAGTCCTTAGATGGATTTCAACAGTAACTGAACAGCAACTGAATAGCATGGTAGTGGCACTGCCAGGCATGCTCTTATGATCTGTTGTATGCTTTTTATGCTCGTGACACTTATCGCTGAAGTCAACATGTTGCAAGGAGCCACCACACCAGACGGACTTGGATAAAGCTGTGGAACTCGACACATCTGGCGAAACGGGCACCGAAGCCGATGGCTTACATTGCATATTTTGAGGAATGTTTCATTTTGTTTTTCTCGGCACTGAATTTGAATGGGCTACCTTGGAGAAGCAGATCCTGAGTGGATTTTATAGATTGCTCTACCTTAATTTTTTACATCACTTGTGTTCCTGATCTGAATGTGGGTCAGAAAACAAGAGCGAAACCACTGCTGGATCTACTTCAATGCTGTGCAGCTGAACCCGTGCAGAATGTTGACAGAGCTGTGCATTGTAATGACTGTCATTGATTGGTTCTGGTTTGCTTTGGTTCGCAGATCAATCTTGCACAGTGTCCATCTATGCCCAGCTCTTCACTTGCTTTAATAAGGCCACTCATTTGCTGACCCTTCACTTCCTACAAAACGCTTGTGCAGCGGTTCTACAAGATGAGGTGTAGCTACGCACATGGACATTTGTTGACACAAGTGACTGACCTTCTAAAAAGAGTGACTCCTTTGACGTCTCCACATTGGAAGCATCAAACCGAAGTCTCCTCATGTGCTTGTGTTGGTTTTGCCTGTTTGGGGTTGCAAGACCACGGGCCATGCAATCTGGTGTTAGGTTTCATCTGCAGACTCTGTCAGCTGTTCCTGTTGTGACTAGAGATAGGCGCTAGATGCAATGGTTCTTTCGCACGTTCCTTGATGGCGCGAAGTATTTCACACAGTGAACCGCCATTGCAATCTTGTCCCGCACGTTCGATCGCAGTGGAACACTTGATGTAGAAAAGACACGAGAAGTCAATCTCTCCAGTTCACTTCCTTGCTGCATTGATATGCATTGATTGCCTCGGCAGGGAGTTCTCACCATTTGCACGGACAACCTGGGATATGGTGAGTGGCTGCTGAACGTGCCTGCCATTTGCATAACAGTTTTTTTAAGTTTTTTTGTGTGTCTGACTAGTTCCGGGCTTCAAAGCATACATATCTATTCCTTTGCCAGAGCACCTCTTGCCTACATACACTTAGACTACCACAGGCGCTGGGTTCTAAGAAGACCGATAAGAACTTCCAGTGCGATTTCTTCAAACGTGCGTTGTTTGTCCTGCTTTCTGTGCTTGTTGCCGAACCAGGCCTTCGCTTCCGAACCTTTGAGCAAACTCTTTCAAGATGCTCTGAAAGGCGCATGGGTCTCGAAGGGTCGTTACGTTTGTTCTTTCTGGCAGCAGCTCAGGAATGCAAACCGCCATCATTTTAACAGTCGATTGATGCGATGCAGAACAATTTCGGCAACCCTACGCAACCCTTTCTGCTGTGACAACCATCTTCCCAGGTAAAGCTGGCAAAGCTGGGCGCGTTTCCGGACCCAAATCGGGCATCAGCCTTCGGAACGAGGCACCACCAGTGGAGGTCTGCGGAGCGGTCTACCGCACCAAAGGTGGTGGCGCTGGGGGCTCCTACTTCCAACGCTTGAAGGAGAGCGAAAAGGGCTCCAGAGGGGATGGTGCAGCTGAAACTTGACTGCAAACATCTGCAACTTTTGACTTTGCATACTTTTGCATTCAAGTCATCACTGCCATTGCTTGGCTGTGAAACTTTGATCCTTTTCAAATCCCGCAGACTTTTTGACTTCATGTTTTGATTCCAAAGGATGCATTCCACTAAGGAGGAAAGATACTACCTGTGTTTGAAGAAGAGGAGCAGCCTGAGTGGCGAAGCCTCGTGAAAATGGTCTGAAAGATGCGTTAACGGGGTGGTCGATATGGTCAGGCGAACAGCATCCTTTCGTTATTTTTCTATATTATATATCTATATCAATATCTATATTTTTTGTTGGTAGGCAAGGACTTTCCAAACCCAAACTTACAGATCCATGGAATGTAAAACTTCCACGCCTGTTTCGACTTCATTCAGAGTAGCACATTAGCCGCCTCAAAGTAAAACAACACAAACCTCTGGAGCTTTGCGGAATTGAACTAAGATATATTCGAAGCAAGAAACCTAGCATTGCCATTGCTTTGGCTCCATTGCATGTTATGTGGAATTGGTTTGTTGATTTGATAGTTCAGAGATGAAATCATGGCATGTGGATGCATGTAGTGTATCTACCAGTCTTCATCAGATCCCCAAAGCCAGGCGACCCCTGAGTCGAGCTGAATCGTTCTCCGGCCATCTTGGGCCTCCATGCGGGAAAGAAAATGTCGTGGCGGAAATGTGAAAGTTGGTCGATCCTCAAGCCCTTGTTGGATTCAGTTTCAGCATAGACACAACCTTCAGACGTTCATTCTTGTTGTGGTCTCCGAGTATCTCTGGATGGCCTCCAATGCTGGTTTTATTTTCCCAGGACATTGCTGCTTCCTTTCCTGCTGCGATGAGTCATAGTGCTAGAAATTATGCTGGAGGCCAACACTGTAGCTGTTTGAATCAACAAGCCCAATTAAAGGCAGCGAGTAGAAACAAACAAACAGGAACTGCTGAAACTGTTCCTAGTCTTTTGGTGCTCCAACTCCCAGCCAAACAATCCAAGACATGCCCGGATAAAGAAATCAAAGAACCAAGACAGATTTTTGTGACTGACTGTTCCAAGTATGGATTTCGACATATCTTGACACATCTTGACCAATTTCAATCCGAACCAGACAACAAATCACCCATAGCTTCCCACCTGCAACTTTCGCCACTTTTGTTGTCCCCGGCCTCGGGTATGGCTGCAGCGGCGAAATGTTCCACTGACGAGATCAGAAACATCAAGGAAGAGGTCACTCAGAAGATCTCGATTCAACTCCTTGTTGTTTTCTTTGAGGTTGTCACTGCATGATTTGAACATATTTGACCAGTTTTGACCATATATTTGATCATATATTTGATCATATATTTGATCATATATATTTGATCATAGTTGAAGATATTTGTACACATTACATATTAGAATCTGTTGTTGACTTCAGTTTTGGTTGTGGGAAGTCATTTTCACACCTGGCCCAAAGAGGGGATCGAACAGCCGATCTGCGGAGGCTGATGCCAGCTGCTCCACGGATCCAACGGATCCAAGGGATCCAGATGCAGAAGATGATGGACGCCAAGGTACAAAGAATGAGTGGTATCATGTGGTATCCCATGCATATCGATGGGTACCACTGGAGGTCACAAAGATGCCAAATATGGATGAATTTGAGTATCAGGTCTTGCAAACTTCAGGTGAATTCAAAAAATGTGCATGCGGACAAGAGGGCGCAAGGGCACCAGGGATTTCTTGGGGTGCACAATGCACATGAACCCGTAGTACGGAGAATTTCTTCGTCCAAATCTGTCTCTGGCAAGCTTCCCCCATGTTGTTTGAAGAGTAAAAGAGGTCAAGATGGTAAGTCATGTGTGCTATTGCACCGCTAGCAGAACAATATAGAAACAATATTGATGATCATGGATTGTCATTGATGATTGATCATTGATGCTCAGCCATGGAAACCATGTGCTCAGGTTCAATGGATGAATCGGAGTGGATCCTGCAACTGCTGAAGGGAAGGAAAGTTGGTGAATCTCAGCTCAGAGCTGTAGGATCTGGATGAGACAAGCTGGGGGCCTGGAGCTGGTTGAGATAGGCAATCCGGCAATCCCAGCCCATCTTTGTTGCGTTTTTTTATGGTGGCTTATGTATATTTAAGATATCTGTTTACGATTCCTTGCCATTTCAGATCAAGATCTCTTTCGGAAAAAAAAAGCGCGGATCAATTCACTGCGTGAGTCCTGGCTTCGTGTGAATGTCGGAGCTTTTCCGGAGGGTCGCACCAGGCACTAAGAATCAACACTCTCCATACAGAATACAGCCTTTGCATGCCTTTCCATTCCGTAAGGAGACTATACACTTCCCGGCAGAGTTGAAGGTGGGAAGCCGCGTCTTCACTTCAGCTTCTGTTGAGCGGGACTTCAGCAGCTTGGCATTCTTACGTCCACTTGATAACGTCCACACGTTTTGGTTGCTATTCCGCATTTCTAGATCCTAAGAGGTGATCTTGTCAAACGTCTTTTGACCAACCAAGGAACCGCATCTGGTGCCCATCTACTTCGTTTGTATCCTGGGGGTGTTCATTTCATCGTGAAATTTGCCGATGTGCGGCAAGAGCATGCGATGATGTGTGCCTTATTGGAGATGAACAGACGGTGGCAAGAACATGTCGTGAATGTATGTGGCGTACCAGTGCAAGCCTTGACCTACGAGATTTTTCCCATCGGATCATCTGGAGGTCTCATTGAAGCAGTCATTGGATGCCGAACGCTGCGTGAATTGAAGAGGCTGTGTCGATCAGAGCCACAACAGAGAGTCTTCGAGGCCCTAGGTGGTGATGGGCAGAAACTCAATACCCTTGCAGCTTCAACCACGGCGTACTTGACTGCCTGCTACGCTCTGGGAGTACGTGATGGACATGATGACAATATCATGTTGCGACACTCTTCTTGCCCAAGCTCACTTTCATGCTGTACATTTTGTTCCAAGCATTCTTTTTCAGACAGCGTCGCAGAATTCTTGGAGCCTATGGGTAGTGATAGTGATGAAAAACAGATGAAAATCAACACAAACAAATGAATTACAGGTGTCTGGGATGAAAAAGAAGGCGTCTCCAAGTTCAATATCTCACCAGCGTACGTTTCACCTGTGACCACTTTGAATTTTCTCCCACATCTATCCAAAATCTCAATTCTTTCCAATCACATCACATGTATATCCCCTCTTTTGATGTGTCATTAGATCGATTATTATACATTGATAATTGATGATAATTGAGAATGCTTGGTCATGTTTTTCCAAGAACGGCATTGAATCTGAATTTCCCATATACTTCCATGGCAAGGAGAGGACGGCTCCTTGTTTCGTGTGGACTTCGGCTTCGTCTTCGGTGCGACACCGGAGATCGACTCGCCTCAGACGGTGGTTGCGAGAGCGGTGACCTATGCCCTAGGGGTCGAGCGTTGGATGGAAGTAGTGGCTGCATGTGCCTGGGATTTCACTGGGCCCAATACATTTTTTCTAAATATTGATGAGCTATTTTTCATGCATATAAAATATAGTTTTTTTTCATTTATATATTGTATAGGTATCAAATAGATAATCGATATCATAAATTGTCACGATATGTACTATGTGTATACATATTCATATTCTATTGTATTCTGTAGCCGATAATTGCGGTATGCAGAGATAATACGTCATCATACTATGTTCTACATTATTCTGCCATGTTCTGTTTATTTGATATCATTTTAAGGGACCACTTAGTTCACTTGGTGCCGTGACTTGAGGTGGTGATTCTCTCACGGCGTTGACAGGCAATAGTTATGGCAGTCCACCCGCCTATGATTGCTTGAGCAGCCTTGGATTTGCAGAGCAGCCTTTTCCAATCTTTTCCACCAGGAGTTGAGAAGGTTGTGATTTGGCCCAGCAGCATCCCTATAGTGTTTTTCCATTTGGTTGCTCGGTGATCCCCCTTTTACATCCTTTTACTGTTCGTTTGAACTCAGCGAAGGCAGCGTTGCCGAGCTGGAAGCGTATTTGCCCTTGGTCCGACACTTCGAGTAAATTATTTAGTTCGTAGATATCTTAGCCCGTGTCGTGTCTTCTTTTAACTCAGTGAAATGTCAGTCGCTTTGACAATCTGGCAGTCCATGGTGACTATATACAGACTGTGTCGTCTTGATGCACTTAGCGCCTTTGTGAGCTTGCAAACCAAAAACTCTTGTAGCCAAGTTGGCAACATCTATTTCCTACTCCAAAATATGAGACTGGTTCTCCATTGGCTACACCATGTGCCACAGTGAAACTTTGTGTTTTTTCCTATCAAGTATAGTCCCTGCACCTCTTTGATCCAATTTGATCCTGTTTGAGCCTATTTGTCTATTCGTGTGTGGGCACCCTCTAGATCACCGGTCGCTTTCCAAGCTCAGGATCACACACGGCCTCACTGAGCCTAGCTCAGTTCTGTAGGGGGCTCAGAGATGAATGAACACAACCAAGCTATGCCTATTGATTGTGGTTCATGTTTAGTTTTCTGCCTTCGAACCATTCCTTTCTATCGGCAAACGTTTGCCAAGGTCATGATGTTTCCTGTGCCGATCAGTGGTCCTTTTCAAGAGCAGCCAAAAACACGCTGCGCGAGGCAGCCTCCGGTCAAACGACAAAGCCCTATTGGCACAGTTGCTGGCCATCTCGTCCTCTGCACCTCGCTTTCCATGCCCAATCAGTTTGGGTATGTTTGGATATGTTTAGATAATTTTGATACTTAAACGAAGCTAAGCCAACACATTAAACGTAGCGCACCAGAGAAACAACCAATGAATTTGGTGCATGTGTCATACCTGTTCCAGGCGGTTCAGTTTCTACGCGATCAAGCTGGCCTTGGTCCAGAAGATGAGAGTAGTCAGGAGTCCGCAGCACGAAGGGCGGGTGATGAAAGGGGAATCCTGTGCACAAGCCTGGAATCAATAATTGCTCCTTTCAAAAGGTTGATGCCGCTCCCATCTCAAATGCTACAAAGACAAGCGAGCCACCAAGAACACATGAATTCCCACGTAGGCAACTCTCACTGATGGTTGCCTGCGAAAGCTGTCCCCTTAGCCTTGCGTGTGGACCACAAGTAAGCTGCCAGTGTATAGGCCCCAAAACCACTGCCCAGGCTCTTGAAATTTCCCATGCGTCACCAGTCCCCGCTATTGGCAGGATGACCATGCAGAGGTTCCTGAATGGATCTCAGGCCGAATGGAACAGCTGAATCACCTTCAAGCCACCAGTGCCCTTCGATGACACCAGATCCAAGCCTAGAAATGGTATGTCCCATGGAGACCCCATGGAGACCCTTGCATCTGTTTCGATTGGCCCATGTATCATGCAGAGCTCATTTATGGATTGCAGCCTTGGAATCTGGGAGGAGCAGAGACGCCTTTGAGCGATCCCTTCTTGGATCTCAACCTTTTCCTAGATTCTGGAGTGGATGCTTTTCCCGCATGATTCCGTGCAGGGAAGGAACGGTTTCTGATTAAAGTTAAGATACAATCTAAGGCAGGTAAGAAAGATATGGTTCTGGCCTGGAAGTAAACCCTTATGCCTTTTGACTCCGACTCCTACTGCATTTGATTACATTGATTGCGAGATCCAAAGTATCGGTCGATAGCCGGTAGTCTAGAAAGATATAGATGGGTTGCAACAAGACTGAAACTGACCATCCCAACGCAAGCTGCCTGGTGTTGAGTCACTGGAAGTTCAGGACGACATAGCGAAACCTACACGATGTGTTATTCTTCAGGAACAACTTGCATTGTCGTGCGAAACAAACTGCAGGCATGTGGTAGATGTTGTTCTTTTCAATATTCTTCAATGTTTGGCTGGCTATGACTGTTTGGTCTTGAGCCGCGGTTCCATGAGACACTGCTTCTTTGCCGCAGCTGGACTCTAGCACTAAGGATCTCCTGGGGCTGTACCGAGCAATGCCTGAGCAGTTTGGTGAGCCAAGGGCCCAGCCGTCCAGGGAAAAAGAGACTGATTGACCAGATTCGACCAGAGCACCAGTCTTGAAATGTTACAAAAGCCAAAAGTTGACTTCCATAGGTGCAATTCAGTGGTTTTAGATTGTGAGATCAGCTTCGGCCGAGGCATGAGGGAGACCTGACGGATTGGTTCATTGAGGGTCCTGTTGCGGACATGCTTTCCATGGCGAAAGAAGGCCTCAGCAGAGAGGCCTTGGGATCGCTGTGCGTTTAATGGGAACAACCGCGCGAATTAAGAATGCGATCTAGGTCTGGCAGCAGATTTTCTGGTCATGTGAACGCCCGCTCAACCTTGAAGGGACTCAAAATTCAACCTGTGCACAATGAAATGTTGGTCGCAAGCCGGGACTTCGGTGATGTGTGCAATGTGTGGTGGGTTTTGAGATCCTTTTGGTGCACGTCAGGATCATCTGCCGACTGAATCGAGGCCCAGGTGGACCAAGCTCCTGAAAGTTCTTTGCTTTATTGGCCAGATTTGACCACTCAGAAGCGGTACTAGTATGGAGTATACTGATACTAAGTATAACTAAATTAATTAAGTAAAGTATTCCAGGCTGTAAGAGTTGTAACGGGTGACCACGGGTGCCCTTGGGAAAGCCATTTCAACATCAGCCTTCTGTGATTTCCATCAATCACAGCATCGTGGCCTGCCAGGACTGCTTCGTTTGGTGGACACCTTCCACAGGAAGGGGCACAACGGGCATACCGAAGACAGGAGAACGGCAAGGACGGTGACTTGAATTGTGCACTGGGGATGCCTCAAACGAGCAACCATGAGCAGTCGATTTCAATCCATGAATACTGAATACTCCAGATTTGTCATGACATGCAATTGAGGACCAGAAGTACTTATAGCAGTAACTTATAGCATCTTATAGCATGTGCTGAAACAGTGGAACCTGAATGCAAGACTATCCATTTGATCTTGACCATCTGGACTATTTTGGAGTTGGATGTCTCTTTCATGAAGTTGTTTTGTGTTTGTGGTCTTGCGATGTTTTGCGCACATCTTCTTGGGGCATCTGAGGTGATGTGAAATCACCGCTTCGTATGCAGCAAGCCAGAGAGATGTTGATGAAGCTGTATGAGATGACAGCTCTACAACGAAAGCCCAGTCTTCCTTTTCCAGTCGATTCACGAGCTCGAACCTCACTTGCAAGAAGCTGAGGCAACATGATTCGACACAGGTCAACAGGGTTTCAAGATGTTTCAAGCTGGCTTGTCTTGGTTCCTGTCTTTGGGAAGAACTGCCATGGGTCTGTTCCAGGAGTCTGCTGGATTCATGAGAGACTGGTTTGTCACTAGGATTCACTAGGTAGTTTCAGGAGCTGAGGAGCCAGCGTGGTGAGAAGGATAATGATATCAGAGGATATTCAAAGCATGTGACGCTCTGGCACTCAGGAGATCAGAGATACAACTTTTCGCAGCAAAGTGAGATGCCTTCAGCCCCAAATCAGCAACATGCCTATGGAGGGCAGCTAGGTGGCAACCAGAGCTACATTTCTATCAGCATCGAACCAGCCAAAACCTTGTTGTCCGCACGCATCTTCCGCCATCTCGGATTGATGAGGTATCCTCTTACCAATCAGGACAAAGTCCCGGGCCTGCTGCATTTGAGCGCATTTCTCTATAACCGTTGTGCAGACCTGTTCAGCTTATGAGTGTGACACTGAAGATATCCTTAGAAGGACATGAAGAAACTGTCGCGTGGTGCAGAGATTTGTAGAAATGCTTTGCTGTACCTTCAGTTGGCAGTTTGATGGATGTCTTCAGCTTGAAGGAGTGGCCACAGGCAGCATCATTGCCCCGCCAACAGTGCTCGGTGCAGCCGACTCTGCCATTTGCATCAGGATCATCAGGAAACATCAGGTTTCACCAGTAGAGGGAATCACTCCGTATCAGCTTTCAAAGTGCTGCCTGATGCCTGATTGAACATGTTCCAATGGCACTGCCTTTCCTTAGTTTGACAAGTCACTTTTCTGAAGCCTGGTGCAATCCCTGCTCGAGCAGCTGTATAGCATGCAGTATTCATATTGTATAACGTTATTAAGCATGCCATTTCTCATATGAAGGTGCTCTTTCGGTCACTATGAACATCTATGAAATCCGCAAAATTGGGCGAGGGATGACGAGGCTATTTCAGTAGATTTGAAATCGTCGCAACATTCGTCACATTCGTCAACCTGTTGTGACAGTGACTCAGAAAGATCCTGATATCCCAAACAGCCTTGTTGAGGTAGATGCCTTTGCAAGATCCCGTCAGGAATATTTCCAGTCTCCCGAGCTAGCTTTCCGTGTTGTTGCCTCCCGATGACGAATGGGTGTTCAATCCACATGTGGAAACCTATATCAACAATAAGCACATCTGTAGTAATGATAGTTTCTTCATGTTTCTTCAATATCATCGATACATCCGTCCATGCTGCTCGATGATGTTTCTTAACTAGGATATGATTTTTCATGTTGTGGATTCTGATTCATCAATCGTGGGTTACAGTTTCCCCCGATGACAGCACTCAGGCCCGTGAATCCCCTTCCAATGAACGACCCATTTGCTCGAACGCCTCCGCCAACGCCCAGGGAGTTGCTTGGCAGCTAGTTTCCGCACTACCAAAAGCTATCATTGTTCTTTATATACCCCATTCTTGTCCTATCAGTATCCATTACATATCCCATTATTATCCACCATGTTATTATTGTCGTCCTATTATATACCCATGAAATAGACAGCAAAAACACGACAAGCATTGACGTATTCTGTCACAGTCGGATCGGCTTACTGAAAGATCTCATTGGCTTACAAGTCTGCCTGATTTTCCGCGGTGCCGTAGTACGTTTGCGTGGCCTAGGCCCTTTCCAAAGCTGTTGGAGGTGGGATGTTCCCGGATTGTTCCTAGTACTTAGTAGTAGAGACTATTTCCGCATTTGTCTAGATCTCTTGACTCAGCACCTCGTATTGCCAAATCCCAAGCTGTAAAGCCATCGTGTCCAGTCGGGTCACTCCAAGTAGTTATTAGGCGGAATGCCATATTGGATCCATGTCAGCTTTGCCCAGGTCTTACTGGCTTTTGTGTGTTTTACAGACACAGGACACAATAGCTCTTTGGGTTTCTGGGAATTCTGCTGTCATCTGCTGTCTTTTCTCTTCCGTTCTTGTTGCAGGTGTTGGCTCCCGAACCCGTGCGCGTCTCAGCATCTGAGTTCGAGGTCAGACCTGATGCAACTGATGCGACGCAAGGCCTACATGGCAGAGACCTTCGTCACATCCAACGTGGCAAATACGTCGCCCAGCACATGGGGGAAGGTCATTTGGTAACCACTTGTGATAACCATTTGTGGCACTTCTGACATGTTTCCTGTGAAGACGAGCTATAGCTGGCCATGTACTAAATACGTAATATATCGTAATATCATGTAATCCCATGTATGACTCTTGAGATTGAGCTATATATTATATATTTGGAACAGGTTATGCATTTGAATGCGTTTCAAGATTGAGTTGTTTCAAACACCAAACCGTGAAGTCAAGAGGCAGCACAGGCGCGGCGATTTCAATTCATACTCCAGCATACTGTAGTTGTTCTCACAGATATCTTCCGCACAAAGTCATTCTGGTGAAGCCCCACAAGTAAGACGGCACCCTGCCTTACCCCGTACTTTGATTGTTGGACACATCTCCAGAATTTCCAGAGAAGTTGGACCCGTTGCTGGCGCTCTAGGTACACAGGGGCTTCTTGTGGAATGTGCTGCTGGGGGGCTGGGTGGGGCCGTTCTTGAAGAGGTAAAAGCTCCCTGGCCGTTCCACTCTTGTCACTTTCCATTGTCAGATCATCACGGAGGGAAAAGTCAAAAGAGATAATAAAGACGGTGAACACAAATCGCATTTGCTCGGTCAGAGGAGTTTTAGGTGAAGATTTCTACCAGTATCGTTTTTCTTGTTTGCCAGGTTTGCCGCTTGTTTCTTTTGGCGGCTAGTCTGGTACTCCTACCTACCTGTTGTTGCTATTCGTGTAGCTCCGGAGCCACTTTGAAAGATCAAAATCACACGATTCTTTCTTTGAGTTTCAATTTTGATGGATTTCTATGACCTATAGCACCAGGCGACTTAGTGCAGGTACAGCAAGCAGGCTCCGTTCACCGCTGGTTCCAGCACATATCAGAAGCTTGGCTGCCATTGCGAGTTCTGCAGATTCACTTGTCAAACACTTCCAGCGAAGACAGGATGGGAGTTATTATACGTCCAGTGCCTATCGGACCAGTGCCTGATTTTCTGGCCTAGCACTTCAGTGGAGAATTCATTGTTCCGTGCTTTGCCATAGCTGCAGGCAAAGCGGCATGAGCTGCGCCTGCAACTGAGACGTGGTGATGTATTCGGTGAATCAAAGATGACTGCGGTGAGGATGGTGAGAGGAGCAAAGCTGGAATGAAAGATAGGATTCAAAACCATTGTCATATACTCTATAACTCTATAACTATATTACGCTTCTAAAGGACTGCCGTGGTTGGGCACAATGCCTTATCATTGTGTACTAATCCAGTCGGGTTGTTTTGGTTGAAATCTGCCGCTGTTTCACCCGAGTTGCTGCATACTGCATAAGTTGGCTGACAAGCCCAGGCTGGGCGTTCGCCAGAGCCGTTGCACCCCCGAGCCTTGCTCCTAGCATTCTGATGTCATGTGCGTGGCGGAGAGGGGAATGCAGAATGATGCAGAATGAAATGCAAAACTCAAACCATTATAACCATTCGTGAAATCAAACTTACGAACAAGATGACATGGCAAGCAAAACAAACTGCCAATCTCAATATAGACATAGAGACGGACAACGAACAAGGACCTGGCAAGAATATCCAAACAGCGTGGGAGTTAAAGCTCCACCTTCCCTCAAACTTCCTCTGAGGCTCTTGGGGCATGTTGTTTGAGAATAAGCAGCTGATGACTACCATTTTTAAGCTAGTTTCTGTGTTGAACATGGCCTGGTGTCAGTTTCCTCAACTCTTTATGAGCTGCCGGTGTTTTTCCTGAGGTGGCACCAATGCCAAAGATGAAGGTAGCTTGGCCACACGCCGCATTCTCGGACTCCAAGTCTTGTATCTCATTTTTTCATATTTTTTCATCAAAAAATCGGGTGTGCTCATGACTGTGGTTACATCTGCCCCGAATACATTGGAAGCGGAGTGAAACAGCAAAGCCGAGCATCTACTCATTGCTTGATTTCAACCAGACAATTAGACATGCAACCCACACTTGCCAGAATGGCGCTTGATGTGGGTCGACTGCACAATATTGGACCTTCTCCACTCCTCTCCTGGTAAGGCTTCACGGAGTCGTTGATTGCGGAGGCTAGAAGGTGCAGATTTGGGCATCAGATGGTCTCCAAGTCAAGATAACTTGCTGTTGGCCCCATTGGCGTCCTGGGAATTAGTTGACCATGTCTTACCTGGTGCTGCCGGAAGATTGCTGCAGGCAGGCGGGCAGGCTGAGTTTGGAGCGACTCTGAGTGGCCCAGCTGCGATGCTGAGAGGATTGCTTCCAAAATTCAGAGAAATGGATCACAGGAAAACCGTACCCAGTGCTGGGTTTGATACGTTGGAAGTTGGTGTTTTATGCTGTTTCCTACTGTTCTTTATTCTGAGTATGTATGGGCTGTATGGGAATATATGAAAATCATGACATTGATGAGTCTATGCTTGAAACAAGAGCCTTGAGCCAGCAGCAGTTCTTGCCATTTCTAGATTCTCCAAGCAGAAAACAATATGTCGCACCAAGATCATGCGTCAGGTCCCTTACGCATCCCATGTGCACAAGATCAGAAGAACTAGCCTTCCATGCACTGAATGAGCTTGAGGACGCATTTGGATGCATTTGGACAGTTAATGAAAGAATGTTTGCATCCAGCTATTTTTCATTTTGTTGTCCCCTTTGGGGATATATAATATATAATTACAATAATGTCCACTGGTCCATCCCTTTGATTTGATGTGTGCACCGGTCAAACGTCTGGTGTGCTTTGCATCTCTAGCGTCTGAACGGCATTGTTTCTGCTCTATTCACTGATGCAGAAAGTAGTGGGTAGGTGTAGTGGCCTTCTGGAGCCAATCTTGAGCCTGGCAGTTGCTTGTTGGTGCAAATAATGGCCGTTCTGGAAACCGTTCACCAAAATTTAGTCTGGTAGTGTCACAAGGACAACTTTTCACCAGCCTCAATAGGCTTTTCCAAAGCAATTTAAGCTACCAGAGGTGGCTCTTCTGTACATAGAGTGTGAAACTTGAACAGCCTATGGCCGATCAACAAATGAAAAAAGTAAGGCTTCGCCCTCAAAGATGACAGGAGTGATAGACTTCAAATTGCCTTCAGCAGGAGCGACCCAACATGGTCTCCAATGTCACAGATTTTGACATAGTTTGTACATGTTTATATAGTCTTGTCGTTTTGTCTTTTTGCCTACGCCTTGGGATCTTTTGATTATTTGTTCAAACTATGTTCAGGGTGTTTGGGGAAAGACATGTCCTTCCTTTTGAAAGCTTTTTGTGGGTCAAACAACATAAACAACGCAAAAGTAAAAACAGCAGTCTCTGAAACTCTTGAGAGCACACTTCCATGTTTGAGAAACAAAAAATGTACTTACAACATCTTACAACCGGTCGAGCATAAACTCGGACGGAAAGTAGAAAGTCAATTACATAGCATACGTAGTTGTTTTGAAGCAACGCATTTTAACGACAACTTTTGAACAATGCGACTTAGGCATCGTGCAAGTATTCTGGAGGTGTTGTAAGTCTGGCCACGCGTTGAGCGCAGGGCATTCGCGAATCTTGGTACTTGCCCGTCTGAGCTGGCCTTGACGTGACCGCTGACCAACAGTAGTAGTAGTACTGTACCCAATAAAGTAGTTTCAAGCGGTCAATCTGGAGCATCTCCTTGATTGATCTTGCAGCAAGCATCCCCTTACTCTTCAGGAATGATTTACTGCAGGGCTGCAGCACTTCTGAGAAACTGTACGCAGATCATCATAGATATATATTATATACTCAATTCATCTCAATTCTACAATACCTTGCTGCAAGGCAACAATAAATCAATCAAAGTAGCTTGTCGGACAAGCTCAAAGTTAGCAACACGAATGTAGACGGCTTGGCCGATGCGGGGCACTCCATACACTCGATGTTGCGCCACTGGCAGACGGGACACACAGGAACCGTTACAATCCACAGCACGCGGGCGCACCATCCCGACACTCAGAAAGGCGCAAGCCACAAGATGTCGCAGGAGCAACAGAACAAATCTAGCAACAGGAGCAGTTGCAGGGGAGAGACAGTAATTAATGACAACGAAGAAAGACAGTTACACATGCAGTAACTATACACATAGAAGCGCTGCCAATTTCACGAGTTGCAATGAGAGGGGCAACATAGAAGACAAAACAATGACAACATAAGACAATGCGTGCGCGCGCACACAAACAAACAAACAAACAAACAAGCAAGCAAGCAAGCAAGCAAGCAAGCAAGCAAGCAAGCAAGCAAGCAAGCAAGCAAGCAAGCAAGGAAGCAAGCAAGCAAGCAAGCAAACAAACAAACAAACACACACACACATGCACATGACTGAACGGCAAGCAACTGAATCCTCTCAAACAAGCAGCAAGGCAAAAAGGCGGAGTAACCGACACTCACTAAAGAGCAGAAGCAAAGCCAGCGGAGACAGGATCATCAGGATCCAAGCGGACACATTCAAGTTGCACCGGCAACAAGAACAGCCGAACCAACAGCACCGAGCGACGCAGGCATCCGCAATTTTTCGGGTCGCGCACCGAACAACGGTGCCGCGCTATAGGACAGCGAACTGTGAAAAGATACTGCATCGGAAGAATTTGACGGGAAACGGATTACGGGCCTTTTTCGCTTTTAGAACGCAGGGAACGCTGTGTCTTTATTGCGAATTATTGCCATATTTGTGTGCCAGCATTTGGTGCGCCCACCGGTGGGACTTGACCAAGTTGGGTTAATTAGTTAGTGAAACGTACCAACGGTGTTGTTTCTAAGAAACCTAGGGGGGCGGGTGGGCTGTTAGCGTTCGCTCACGTCCCGTGTAAAGGATTCCATTGTAGAAATCTTGTACACTACATCGCTTCGAGTTAAATGACTCGTGTAAATAGCTAGCGTCACTCCTACCGTGATACGTTGCGTTAGAACTCACAGTGCGGTTTTACCTGCTCGTGTACTTTCACGTACTCGCAGTTTTACAGCGTTGCGTTATAACACGACGGCGTGTAAACAACTTGGGTTTTACCTCAATCGTCTCGCTGCGTTACAACGTTGGGTTGAAACACGTCGACGTGCAAACAACCTGGGTTTTACCCCACCTCGAAACCAAAGCAGATTTCGGTGATGTCAGTGTGTTGCTTCAGTTGTGCATTCATGCAGTAGCTGTGCCTGCGTTTCATGAGTTTTGAGTTTCGTGCCAAACATGCAGAAACCAAATTTTCGATCCAAACCCAACCTTTTCCAAGATTATCGTTTGCGGGGTGTATGTTGGGTTGGCCTCGCCGCCCAGCAACAACTGAAAAATCGTGTTTGTCGCTTTGTACGGCGGAGAGCCCAAAAATACAAACTACAGAACAGTATGCATATTGCAAGATTTGCAGGTTTCGGTTAGGCTCTTTCATGTAATTTCTCTTTCTGTAAACTTGTTGGGGCTATTCCTCAAATTCCGATTTCTCAAGCGGTACAGCCATTGCAGGACTACTTCTGAAATTGATAAAACAAAAGCAGTACTAAAATGTTCGAAGTCGAAATGCCAAACCTGCCTCCCAAAGACACGTGTTCACATCCGTAAAATTTGTGCCTCATTGTACCTCCATGTTTCAAAGCTTTAGACTGACGTTATAAGTTCCTCGTTCACCGGGAAAACGGATCAGCTTTGCCAAGAACAAATTGCCACTCTGCTTCGAGATTTGAACATTTTGCCACGACATTGCATGCAACCACGGAGGGCATAATAGTGATGATTAGTTTGCATTATGGTGATGATATTGCAGCGATGATTTGGCTTTGATAGTTTGCAAAGCGATGCACGTATAACGAATGGTGGCGACAATGGTGACGACGACGATACGGCGATCAGGATGAAGATGATGCAAGCACGTCAACTCGTTTCCAACACTTACATACGCTTGATATCATCGAGTAAAAAGTAAGCTACGTCCTACAAAAAAGGTAACTACCAAACATGACCAAAGACAATACAAAATGGGAACAAACATGAAACTGCTCCAAACAGCTCCGGGTTGTGCCAGACAGATCCCCTAGAAACAACTCTAAAAGGCTTTTCGCGGTTTCTTCGACCGCCGCCTGGTATTCTGAACTTTTTGGGTTATGGTTCAGAGCGGTTTAGAACGGTTCAAAGCGGGCTCATATTTTTCCAGCAGTTCGGCGGAGGATGAAATGGAACCAAATCATTTTTACGACCCATGTTGTAGACCTTTTGAGTTGTCGGGTTTTGAGGCGCCCCAAAAAAGAACTGAGAAAAATGACGCTTTCAGCCGGCAAATTTTAGAAATATCCCAATTTCCTCATTGGTTTTTCTTTAATATGTTGCCAATTCTGGCCCACAGCCGGACAGATACCCGGAAAAATGGCAGCAGCAACCCGCTCACAGGACAGATAGGACGGCGGCGGCGTATGTGCATTTCGCGGGAGAAGCACGGAGCTCGCCAAGGGTTTCACTTAGCGCACGAGCGCGGGTTAGGGATTTGAATAATTCCGTGTTGAAATCGGTTTCTGGTGCTTCAGGCTTAACAAATATACACGTACGAACATGGAAATCATGTCCTGAATGATAACGGCCCGGTCAGATCCGGTCGGCTGGTTCGCGGCTCACATACAGCGCCCCAATTTTGCTTGGCATTATTTTCCGATGGTGGTCAGCAAAGGGAAGTGCGATTTCTTTCAATTCTGATTCTGATTGCTCCGAAAATGAAAGGCCTTTTTCCGCGCATGTTTCGGGTTATAGTTGAAACTTGAAACTGACATGTTCGTGGGTGGCTCAGGTAGGAAATGCGTGGAACAAATCTTTTCACAAAAGGGTGATTACGATGAAAGGAACAATTGATTTTTTTTATGGTTAGTCTTCGGTAGTCTTCGTCGAGTCAGTGCGTGTGGCTGCACGCGCGGAAGGGTGTGGAAGCATTGCGGAAGGAAAGTTGCGCAGAAGTGTCGTGGAAACAATAAAAAATACAATGATACATAGACTGATGGATGGATATAGCAGGAAAATGCATGATATATATATGGCAGTTGATCTAAAGGTCTTTGTAAAGAGTTTTAATTGCGAAAACCATTCGTGTTATGTTGGAAACCCTCGCGAAAATTTTTTTCGAGCTCGTGAAAGTAAAATTTTATTTGCGAAAGTTCGCGACAGTTGGATATTATGAATCATTGTATTTCATCATTGTATATATATATATATATCTCACCTTGTAAACGGCTACCACCCCCTGTCGCCCGGGTGTGTGTGGGCACAAGGGTGGTTCAGTTCACTGTGTGGTGCTGTACTCTGGACATTTACCTTTTCTTAATAGGCAGCAGCTGAGCTTCCAAAGGTGAGGCTTCGACATGGCCAAGTATCATGGTGCTGAAGCACATCGTTGGACCTGCCGCTGGTACTGCCTAATGTTGCTTTCTGCAGTCCCAAGAAACAAACTCTAAATGCAACAGCCTAGCTTCCACAAGTGACGCCTTGCGAGAGCCAACACCAAGACCCCTGGTGTTTGCTTTTAAGTTTTTTCGTTTGCTGCTGATGGCTGGGGTCGGCAGATAGCGATATTTTCGCTAAAGTTCCGCGAAGGTTCTGCGAAGGAGCGGGCGGAAGTCAAAGTGTATTTTGAAGGGGGTGGCCCAGGAAGCCTTGCAAAAAAAAGTAATCAGCACGGTTGAATATGTCCTGCGACTGCCAGCTGCGTTCTCACAAGGCTATCAAAAAGTGATCCGTGATAATTTGGCGCAATTTGGCATTTGATGAATGAACCTTCATAATCTTCATAAGAGGCATCATTGCCCAACATGGGTTCCGCGAAAGATAAACATGGAGATCNGCGCAATTTGGCATTTGATGAATGAACCTTCATAATCTTCATAAGAGGCATCATTGCCCAACATGGGTTCCGCGAAAGATAAACATGGAGATCGCGAAAATTTCGCGAAAGTAAAATTTTTATTCGTGAAAAATGGCCCTTCCGGGGTAAAGGAATTGGATGAACCCCTATTGATATATATGTATATATATATATATTCGACCACACGGTCTATAGTGTATAATTTATTGTGCGTATGCGCGTAGCTGGGGCACATGAGTTGAAAAAAAGGCAATTCAAGACACTGAAGCGGTCCACTCCAAGTTGACGATGTTATGCAATGGCCTGTTTAGCCGCCTTTGTCTCAGCCGGTGGCTGTACTCGTTCAAAGCATGCAGATAATATCTATGTCAGATATCTGTGTTAGACACGACGGGGAAAGAAGCATCCATATGCACGGTCGAGTTTATTTCCAATTTCAACATGTGATCGTTTGCAAATCTATTGTCCGCAAATTTTCTGTCCATGTAGTCAGCAGAGCGGCGTCCGAAGAGCGGTAGTCATTTTTTTTGGATGGAGCGGTGGCTGGATCGTTAACTTTATCTAGACACATTCCATCCACAATCTCAAGGATTTGGTTCACTGCTACACTGAAGGTGCTGCCAAACAAACCCATGAGGATCCTTCTGTTGCATTCGAACATTTCGTCATTTGTCCCAGGACATTTCCGTCCTTGAAAGAGACTGCGTTTGAATTGCTTAGAATGAAAACCACCCGCGCCCATAGCCTAGACTTCAGACGGACATGCACATATAGGCGACCGCATTGTGAACAACGTTTTCACATGTTTTCATTGACATGGATTCTGGAAATCGATTGCTGCCCTGTCAAGTGGACGACACCTGCACGGAAGACAAGAATCAGGGGAGACGAGATTACTATGACAAACCCCGCAGCTGGGAACAAGCAGGCTCAGGACGAGGACCAAGAGATACAAATAACATCACTCGTCGCTTTGCTGCCCATAAAATGCATTCCAATCCCCACCTGAATGTGGATCCAAAGAAAGCTTTGGAAACAAGATGCAGGCAATGGCGCAGATGCTGAACAAGAAATCGGCCAAGCAGAAACAAAACGTTTTTTGATTCACCCGATTGGTCCTCAAATTCCTCACCTGCAAATGCCGCAGGTTAAAACAAACTTGCCCCTGCCGTGGTCGAAAGAAGTCGACCAGCTAGGCTATAACTGTAAACAAAGCTAACAATATACATTGAAGACTCGTACAAGGGAGAAAAACATCCTCCACACCAAGGTCGCGGAAACAAATCACCCAAAGCCAACAACGAGGAAACGGATGGAAACAGTATATGAACGCATGAGCTCGCGGAAGGTACGTTTTCGTCCGCGCAAGGGTTGCGGAAACGTTAGCGGAAGAGGTTTGTTACGTCAGTGGAAAAGAAGAAGGAGGGAAAAAAAACAGCACCCAATTCGGTCTGTAAACTGTCCCCTCTTCCTGCTTTTGCCACTGCAAAAGGCAATGTGAGATACGAGGTCCACTACGCCAAAAAGTTGCTATCCCTCCAACGCCCCTGTTTTTTTCCCAGGGCAGGCGTCACCCACCGAAATTTTTCCAAAATAATTTCGAACTTCTAACATGTTGGGTATATGAAATTAGAGATTCCCACCTTCACCAAACTAATTTTCTATCGGTAATTATTTTGATGGGCGACCCACCACTCAAAATAACTTTTGCCGTAAACACTTGGAATGGAAAAATATTTCGAGGAGTGTTTGGCAGTACTATACCTTCTTGGCGAACATTTACGCGGAGAGCCAGGTTTCAACAGTTTTGGGAAACCAAGCTTCAACATAGTTCGAAATATTTGCCAAGGTTCCTGAAGCAATTCCACTCAATGGTTTTCTGACAACCTGTGACGTTCTAGTCCATGTCGGCCTTGGTGTGGGGGGTGCCTTTGATAGAATCCTTTGTCGTTTTTAAGATCTCTTCAAATTACCAACAGGAAATCGAAAACACCCCATGTCTCGTGCAGGAAACCAGCGGCCAACCTGACGAGTTTTGTCATTCTAGCAGTGCTTTCTCCGGTTGTTATCTTCCAGAGAAACGAACCGGATATTGCAAGAACCATAAAGATGGAAGGCAACTAAAGAAGGGATGTGCACTAGTAAGAAGTGAGAACATCTAATAGAATTAAAACGGACGCCAGCCCTCCTGAGACACATCCGCACGCCCACATGCACGCGGTTTGTCTGGGTGTTCTTGATTTTTGCTTAACCCGTAGGGTACCTATAGGGCCGTATGCGCCGTATCCAGTGGATTTTTATTTGACAGCGCGTGATACTTTCCCACCCCTTAAAAGAAAGTTATTTGACACAGGACCCACCAGAAATTGAGCACAGACAAAATGAAAATAGAGAACCTGACAAAGCAAGGTTGGTGAGTTTTTAGTTCAATTTCTGGGGCGACATTCTTTCCTTTTTTTCTTGCATGACTTTGGCCACGGGCTGTCAAATAAAAATCGGCTGGATACGGCGTATTCGGCTTTACTCCAAAGGTCAGGCCAACATCAACAAAAACCATGTAAACGCTGGCGACGGCAACTGGCTTCTTTGGTTGCACCCCATCCTGTTTCTGGTGGGTTTTGTTTCGACAAAATGTTTTGGTACGCGACGGATCACCGCGCATAGACTAAAAATCGCAACAATCACAATGGGCACAAATAAAAACTAACAAACACAAAATGAATCTCTGGTTTCCACGGTTTAACATAAAGTTATTCGACACAGGACCCACCAGAAATTGAGCATAGATAAAATGAAAATTGAAAAACTGACAAACCAAGGTTAGTGAGTTTTTCGTTCGGTTTCTGGGATGGCATTCCCTGCTTTTTTTCGTGCAAGCCTTTGACTCCCTTCCGCCCCCCAAAAAAAGGTATCCGATCGCATGGGCGGTGATATGAAAACAGAAGCAACCAATGAACCTGTGGGAAAGGGGTTGGTTAGGCTCTTGTTTGTGAGATTTGTGAGGCCATTTGTGGAACGCCCTCCAAAATAGTTGCGTCTAGGACGGCGAAACTAATTTCCTGGTTTGGATGCAATATTTTTTGACGCTCTTTTGTTGGAAATTAGTTGTAGCTATTTTGACCCCCGGTTGTGTAAAATTATGACGCCAAATGCTACGTTTTACCGGAACCGAGAAAATAAATAAAAAAACAGCAAGCAAATAAACAAACAGAAATCAGATTGCGCCAGAATGCTTTGTATTTTGTGTTTTTGTTTCTTGTTTGTTCGCATTTTTGTTTTTTCGTTGTTTTTGGTTCGTTGATTCTTTTGTTTAGCTTTATTTCTTTCTGTAATAAGTATCGCTTATGCAATATTTTAAGTGTTCCAGTGAACGCATGCGTGTGGGCGTCCCAAATGTAAAAGAGCAGAGGTCAAACCCCCTTGGCAATAATTTAGGGCACTATTGGAGAAAACACGGCAGCTCAGAACAAAAAGATTCGCGTGTGCAAGATGCATCATATGGAAAGACCAACTGCCCGGGGGCGTGTAGGATAATTATATAACCTTCTGGGATTGCCCCAATTTTTTTTTTGAAAATTTCCCGACCAAGAAGGGTGCCCAATGATGGGAAAATATTTCACCCCCAAGAGGGTTTCATCGTATATCATCGAAGACACTATGAACCCATTACAATTAAATTTTGGAAATTTCTTTGAAGGAGGGGGGACCGGGGTGGGGGCTTTACCATAGGGGTGATAATCGGATTATGACATGCGAGCTGCTTGGGGCTACGCGGTGCCTGTGGCCGCCCCGGACAAATAAAACGGGAACAAGACATACGGGGCAGAAGCAACATTAAAACATAGGCGACATGCATAAAAAAACGCACACAGGAACGAAAACAGGGATTAGAATATACAGGATATGCAAAAACACGTTACCGCATACGGAACATTAAGAAAAATAACGCATGTGGGACATGATAAATGGCAAACCACAAACATGATGCAAAAAAATTGTAAAAACCTAGCTGGAAGCATGGAAAAACAGAGGGCAATTGAATGCCAGAGATTGAACCTCTATGCAGAAGCATTGGCTTGAGGCAACTTGCATTGTTGCCCCCTCAACTCCGCAGAGGCCAGGGACTAAAAGGCCATACGTTCATTTGTCGCTCATATTGTGGAGCAGGCGCAAGACCACTCCAATCCCAAACGCCATTGCTTTCATTGGACACCTTGCGGGAATCGCATTGTTTTACTTTGGATTGCGGCTGCCATGAGCGATCGGCCGCCATTGCTGCTTCAAGGCAAGTTCTTGTGAAGCAATGTGTTGCGATTCACCTCTCAAGGTGTTTTTTTTTCTCTCTTGTCGCTGTGCTATTGTGTTTTGCATGTGTTGTTGTGCTTTGTGCGCTGGAACTGCTGCATCAGTAGCACGGTGTTGCGATTCGATTGTGTTTTGCAAGCCAGTGTTTGCAGTTTGCATTGGAACTGCCACATCAAGGATGAGATTGGAATGTTAAGATTTGCACGAAACATGGTGTTTTTTTCGGATAAACGGATGGTCCGTTGCGGTGAAAAGTTGGCTCCCGCGCGCGACGGGGTTAGGCGTCGCCGTTTGCCGTCGGATCTAGCTCGAACGGCGCTGGCTGTGGGAGTAAGGCTCTCAAGGTAGTTTTTTTCTTTCTCTCTTTACGTTGTGCTATTGTGTTTTGCATGTGTTGTTGTGCTTTGTCCACTGAAATTGCTGCATCAAAGCAAGTTCTTGTGTAGCACGGTGTTGCGATTCGATTGTGCTTTGCAAGCCAGTGTTTGCAGTTTGCATTGGAACTGCCGCACCAAAGATGAGATTTGAATGTTTTGATTTGCACGAAACATTATGTTTTTTTCGTGTAAACGGATGGTTCGTTGCGGTGAAAAGTTGGCTCGCGCGCGCGACGGGGTTAGGCGTCGCCGTTTGCCGTCGGATGTAGCCCGAACGGCGCTGGCAATGGGAGTAATTAAGGCTCTCAAGGTCACTTCTTTGTTTCTCTCTTGACGCTGTGCTATGGTATTCTGTATGTGCTGAGTTTTTTTGTGCATTGGAACTGCTGAGTCAGGGCAACTTCTTCGGTAGCATTAGTTGCGATTCTATTGTGTTTTGCAACTCAATGTCTGCAAATCGCAATGTAATGGCTGCGTCAAGGTTCTTCGGTGCCACGGCTGCGTGCGTAATACTATTGTGTTTTGCAGCTAGACGTTGTAAATCGTATTGAATGGCTGCATCCAGGCTGCGATGGTGACTTGTCAGCAGATTTTATCCGTTTTGGCGCTGGTGATTTTCCTATTTAAAGTATTAGTATCATTAAAAAATCTTCAAAATCGTGCTTTTTCGAGCTTCGGCGTCGAGATCCGGTTTTGCAGTTGCAATTTCTGGCACGGCTGTGCGTAGTGTTTTGCAACTCAATGTCTGCACTGTAATGGCTGCGTCAAGGTTCCTCGGTGCCACGGCTGCGTGCGTAATATCAATGTGTTTTGCAGCTGGACATTGCAAATCGTATTGGAATGGCTGCATCCAGGCTGCGCTGGTGACTTGTGAGCAGAATTTGTACATTTTGGGGCTGGCGATTTTTTTTTGAAAAGTTTAAAGGGTTCTTAAAATCGTGTTTGTTTCGGCTGTGGTGTCGAGATTCGGTTTTGGAGCTGCAATTTCCGGCGCTGTTGTGCGTAGTTCTGTTGTGTTTTGCAATTCAAAGTCTGCAATTCGCATTGTGATGGCTGCGTCAAGGCTCTTCGGTGCTACGGCTGCGTGCGTGATACATCGTAATACTATTGTGTTTTGCAGCTGGACATCGTAAATCATATTGGAATGGCTGCATTCCAGGCTGCGATGGTGATTTGTGAGCAGAAGTTTCCAATTTGGCGCTGGTGATTTTCCTATTAAAAGTTTTATGAAACATTTTTCAAAATCGTGATTTTTTCGCCTTTGGCGTCGAGCTTCGGTTTTGGAGCCGTTGTGACCGTTGTGCGTAGTTCTATTGTGTTTTGCAATTCAATGTCTGCAAACCGCATTGTGATGGATGCGTCAAGGCCTCACGGTGCCACAGCTGCGTGCATAATACTATTGTGTTTTGCAGCTGGACATGCCAAATCGTATTGGAATGGCTGCATCCAGGCCGCGATGTTGATTTGTTAGCAATTTTTCTTATTTTTCTTCAATGGTGCAGTGACGAAATTGAAAGCGGCAAGAAAAGCTGAGAAAAGGCGGGAAGAGGTGAGAATCGCTCCGAAAAAGTCGAAAGCAAGATGAAGACACTTGAGCAAGATGAGTTGCGACGCTGTGATTCCTCGCGCCAGCTCCTTTAGGCAAAACTTGTGTTTCGATCCTATAGTCTTAAGCTTCTTTTCTTTTGGAAACTTCCGCCACCCGCCTCGTGCGGGCTTTACTTGTAAAATCAGCTGCTAGGGAGGTGTGTGTTGCTTCAAAGATGCCAGCAACAAAAACCGCACCACCGTGTAGTTAGTCCAGGGCGACTGAACGCTAGTTTGAAGAACAGTCGCTGTGAATTGTACAGCCCGTCAACGATGCAAGAATCAATTTGACAGACCCGCGCTTTGCATTGGCAAATTTCTGGACAACATTGGTTCGAGCGCTTTTTGCCTTCATTCTTGGTTCACAGTGACTTGTGGATAGAGCTAGCCTGATGACGCTTATGAAAAGGTAGCTGACAAAGTTCAAGTAGAAGGCACCGCGCGTGATTTTGCAGCCAAAAATGTTTGCGGTTGGCTTCAGGCTGAATTCAAAGCGTTATTTCCATATTTCCCATTCATTTGCAATTTAGAGGAACGGTGCACAACAAATCAAAGTGATGCAAAACTAAGATAATATTATTTGTATCTGAATTGAAGATGATGAAAAAAATGCATTTTCGAAAGGAGTGCGCGCCGTCCTCGTTCCAAATCCCATGTTGCATGCCAAAGAATGTTTGCCCTGGTCCCAGCATGCACCGTTTGCAAAAGGTGCATTGCGTGTTAATTTCATATCATATCTGCTTTCTTTTTGGTAGACGCGTGTATATAAGCCATCGCTGCTTTTGAGTACGCTGTTGGCATGAGACCATATGGCTGATCCCGGATTGCATTTCGCTAGCCAAAAAAAACATCCTTGCTTTCGTGACCATATGGACTTTTGCTACTAACATGTTCCCAACATCACGATTTGCTTGAAACGTGCATTCACCCTTCACCATGAACCACCACACATGTATTTGACATGCACGTGTGTGTCTGTGTCTGAGGATTCAGAGGGCCTTAGGACCAAGCAGCGGAAACGGTTCGAAGGACTTTGAGTGTAAAACAGCGGGTCCGTGTGGTATGTATACGTGTGTGGTTGCGGCGAAATATCCTAGAGTGTGAACTCGATTGCTTTGTTACCATTCATACGTCAGCATCGTTGGGCACATTTTTTGTTGATGGCATTTTGGTTCTTCACCGCTTTGCCGGCGAACCCTGATGGGGAGATTTTACCAGGAGGCGCTTCAGCAGTACATGGACCATGCATGACCATGACATATCAGATATTGATATACAATTGTTTTGCAAAACTTTCCGCTGCATCACAGCGTGATCTTTCCAGACTTTGCAGGCCAGAAATCTTATTCAGACAAAGTGGGTGGACGCTCGGACAACAGGACGCAGTGCCCGAATCATTGTTTGAAACAATTTTGAAACTATATCTAACGGACATGGGCCGGAGCAGGGGTGCTGGTGATACATTTTTTGATGCAAGGCAATTGATGGTGTTGTGTTCAGATTTATTTTTGGGAAAACATTGGAAACTTTGCGGTACGTGTTTTATTTTGACCTTTAGTTTTTTTCGAAGAAAATGTAAGTCACGATCAGACCCCAATCATGTTCCAATTTGAATTGTTTTTGCCTATGCGCCTGAATGATGTTGTATATTAATGACCTTGTGCCAGCGAACGCCGCACACATATTTTGATTAGTGTGCATATGAAAACATACGTGTGAACCAAACGTCGCGCGCCGGACTACTTTGAGTCTGAAAATCAATAACGTAGAGGATGGCCTTAATTCGTGATAATAGATTGTCATCAACTTTGTTTTGCAAGACTAAATTCTTTGTGTGCAACCTGCGACCTGTCAGCCTGAAATTCGTGTCTTTTGTCCATTTCCCTTCATTTTAGTTGTGGTACTCACCCATCAGTGCAGGACTGCGGCAACACATGAAATGGTGAAGGCATTGGGATGCTACTAGTTAACCCATCCACTTTGTGGATTTTGTATGTGGCAACCAGTTCGTTGTTATGTTTGTTCAGGGTGGTGTTGGGATTGCTTTGCATACTTCAAGTACAAGTTCTTTTCGACGTTGTGGTGCCGTGATTGATGTTGCAGGCCCTTTATGTGTACCTCGTGCGCCATGCAGAGTCGAAGAACAATAGTGTATCCCTCAGTCAGCGAATTTCATTGGATAAGTTGAACATGTTTCTCGATGCTTTTTGGTATCCCATTGGGCAATCCCGCAGTGGGAATGCATTTGGGTTTTTAGGAGGTTGTTTTGAACATCCCTGAGTTCAACCATTGGCACATCAATCCTGCAAAGTGGCGTGCCCATCCGATCTTTTTGTTTTTCTCCGACCCCCGACCAAGCATCCGTTTCATTTTTTTTGGCATAATATGTTAACACATAGGATTTGATTTAGGCAGGCAACAAGGGACGATTGTAAAAACAGAAGCTAACTCACTTGGGGATCGGTCCGAGCCTATGCTACCATATTGCAACTGCCTCTTTTCGTGGGGTCCTCGCTCCACCGTCCAAAACAAGACGATTCTTACAGGCCGTGACTTGCATGACTCACGTGCAGCGACATCAATGGCTCTGCCATCGCCGAAAGAACCGAGCAGTCCCAAAGAACCACGGTTCAGTCCGAAAGAAGGCTGCAGTGGCTGCAGTGGACCGGGGAGCTGAGACGATGCAAATGTCAATTTGTAGTGAATTCCTTATCAAATGTCCGCATGACTTGACCTAGTTTCATTCTATAATGGGTCTATAATGTTCTATATAGAGATTTAAAAGGCCCATAATTGCCCTTGGCGGCAGTATCCACATTCTGAATTGCCACTGGAATCGTACCCAGCATTCCAGCGCAGTACCGCGCGGCAAAGACTATGCGGATGTTGATAGATATGACAATAATCTTGATTTATATTGCTTGGTATTGAAAGGGATTCGCCCTTTTGACATTTTTCTAGACCTGTTCATGCAAAGATGTACGAACTGACACTGCCAGACAGACATAAAACATGGATGAATGCCAGCCCTGACACAAACGCCAAAGGAAATACACCACCCGCAGGCCATGTTTCTTGAACGTCTTGCAATTTTCAGTACGTCCGGACATGTTCAAATCATTGTTCGGTGGAAAACAGTGCAAGCCACATGCGTCCAAGTTTAGTGGAAGGACACATGTTTCACACCAGGATACTTGCGGAAGAAGGATGTCGAAGAAGAAAATGTCGACACCTCAATTTTCAGACGGAGTCCAACCGTTTGATGCACAGTGGCATGCCAACAAGTGGGCATGGCGTTTCAAGTTCAGAAGTGATTGAACAATTGAAGCTGCAGTTGAAGCTGCGGTGTGATCCATCCAATTGTTTGTCACTCTATGTCAGTTTGATGAGTTGGCTCAAGGTATGGATTGACAGCCAGTTCTTGTTCTTGTTGTTCTTGTTGTTGTTGTTGTTGTTGTTGTTGTTGTTGGCACAGCCAGTTGTTGGTACGGCCATGGGTTTTCAACTTTTTGCCAAGCCGCGTCCAAAAGCAAAAGTGGCAAGTTCTTCAGTTTCAGCGGCGAGGGCTGAAAAGTCCCGGCCAGCTGCCGCTGGATCTGCATACATTTTGTGTATCCAAAGTGGAAAATGGGCTGGTTCGCATCAAGTGGAGCTTCTGGGTGACGTGGCCGCAAGATTTTTTTTTCTTGCTGCATGAGTTTTGAGTTGCCAATTTGATTTGTGCAAGCAGTTGCGACAGTGGTCTCCCTCAAGATCAGCATGTCATTGTGATGAGGCAAAGAGCGAGCACTCGCGAGCAAAGAGGCGCAGCGCACGCAGCGTACGGCTGAGGAGGAACTCGAAGAACTTCAGGGAGAATGGGAATTGCAGAGCGCAACTTGTTGATATTTTAATATGAGATGTGCTGAGTGGCAACCCCTTATGCCTTTGAAGCCAACATTTTGCAACTTGATCTAAATCAATCTAAATCAATCTCAATCGATCTAAATCGATCTAAATCGAAGATCCATGATTGCACATGTCGTTTGTGCCAGACAATCCAGTGCACCCCTCATCCTGCCTTTGTCACTTCTCCACTCGGGCCCTTTGTCAATTGATCAAAGGTGAATGAAAGTATGCGGAGATATGGGGGGGTGCTTGTAGATACGCAATTTGTATCAATTTGTCGCCTTGATTAGTGTGAGACAGAGGGAGGCAGCTTTGACTGGCAGTTGGAAGGTGTTTTCTGTGGGTGCAAAGTTTCTTTACAGACAAGGTTCGCCTTTTTCTATGTTTTTACTATTTTACTATATAGAATTTCTTTTGTGTGCAATTTAGATCCATATTTCATCATATTTCAGTATATATGGTCATATGGTGATTCCAACGAGGTACGCTCTAAGAAGTTGAAGCGAAAACATGGCTTGGACCACTCAAAGGAAGCAGAGAGCACAGTGCAAGTCTTCGTTCGAGGCAAACGGGTGGAAGAGAAGCTTGGTGGCTTAAGGATGATTTGATCCTTTTGTGCTCCGTTTTTCAAAAGTCAATTTTCCTATATATATATATAATATACATATATATGTATCATTATATATCTGAATTTCATCAATTTCTATCTTCTTCTCCATACCACTGTGGATTCCTGCAGCGAAGTCGCCCAGCAAAATGAGTCGATTGAATTTTCGCCAAGGAAGAGCAACAACAAACGGATGTTCTTCAACTTGGTTCTTGCCGAGAAGGCTGTTCAAAGTCGGACTGGATCAAACGACAAGCAAATCGCACCAAAGGTGTCGAGGCATGAGTTGCCACCCCTTGATGGCCCCAAAGCTTTACCTGACAGCATTTGCAAGGGCAAAGGCAAGGGAAAGACCAAAAAGGGCAAGGGCTTCAAGAAAGGGCAACAAGTTCATTCAGTCGGACACTGGATTTTGCTGCATCATACGCCTAAGCTGCTAGTGAGACCGGACTCCAAGTCCTCATTGCTTTGGTGGCATCCTGGTGAGCACAGTGTGTGGACCCGAGGCTGGACATTTGACATGAGAGGAAAGCATGGAGAAACGTATTGAAGGATATTGAAGGCTTGAATTCTCTGCAAATTCAAGTTGCTCGTTTTGCAGCAGTTTAGTTACATAGGTGTTTTTGTCTTAGCTCTTTGGACCCCACTTATAATTTTCATCTCTGTTCGGAAGCATAAATCCCGCCAACCTTCTTCGCACGCATCCAGGAATACTTCGATAATGAAGGATACTGCAACAGTAGAACTGTAAGTATCTGTAAGTACAATTCTTATGAATTCTCAACTTGCTGAAAAGCTGGGCAAGAGCAGTTTGTTGTTTGCCCCTTGGAGGTGGAGCGGTTGTCGAAACTTGTGTTGTCAGATACCTCGCGGACAGCCACACAGAGACGCTGGAAAGGCGCAGTGGTGATGCTCCAGAGATGTGGCGCACCAAGAAAGGGGTGTCTGTTCAGCTTACATCCAAGTCCTGAATAGTCCTGATGTCGGTATGGTGGCAGTGGCTGATGGTTGTGATATGCTGTGAGCTTCCAGAGCTTCCATGCCATCGTGGCTCCTCCTCGACACTTGCCGCGCGCACACTGTGCAACCTCGAACCCATTGCTTCGGATGAACTGAAGGCTTAGACTTAGAAGATCTTTGAAGTGGAATCACGGTTCCACCACTCAGAGATTTGGGTCGGCACTTGGATCAAATTTCATTGTGGAAACGAGAGAAGCTTGTAAAGCCTGTGGAGCATGCTGAATCTGTACGTCGCCGTTGGCATGGGTTGATGCACAGACCAGCAGGCATAATGCCATGTAGAAGTAAAATTTCGCTCGGCTCAACACTGTTAAAGTGGTAAACCTTCCCACTCCCACACACAAGGGAAACCAGCCCGTCCAATGAAGCGACGACGTCATGCGACCAAGGGGGGGAGAAATGACGTGGATCAGGAGCCACATTTCGCTTTGGTTGCACGTCCTGGATCTTGATAAAATGAAAAGCATTCAAAGATTTCAAAGTCCACCACCAGCCTACAGAGAACAAGTTCTCGCGTCGAGATCATTCCATTTTACTTGTAGGTCCCACTTTGAATGCAAATTCGAAAGCAATCTTCGATAATCTTTTATCGAATGCACTCCTTGTGGACTTCATCACCTTCCGAGCTTTCGGCCACAGGCAGAACTCTCGATCACTTCCGATGTTCTGCTGCCTTCCCCTCGGCCTGGTCGGGATCCTTGAGAACAATGGAGACACAGAAGCTGCAGAAGCTCTCAAGATCTCTCAGGTGCAAGGCAGTTGGAGGCTGTCAGGAAATGTAGACACATAACATGTTCACTTCAATCAAGAACTTGTCATGCAGTGGAGTGCAGAATTACGGAACTATTTGTCAAGAAAAACAGTGGTTACCCCAACTACGTGCATGTCCTTGAGCTAATCAGAACAGGTCTACTCCAACTTGTTTTGAAGATGTTTGAAGTGTAAAAGCGATCTCCACATGCTGGAATATTTGGAAATGAATTCCTTAATCACCGCGATGCTATTGGGAGGGTAGTGTCTTGACGGTACACAGAGCGGGTTCGCAATTCTTGCGAAGGTCGTGAGCCTGATCCGGGCTTGACAGGCAATGGCATGTTACATGTTGAAATTGGATCATGGCCCTGTATTTGGCAGTGGTGGAACTCGTATTGTTATGTATTGCCTAATTTCATTTCGAGGAATTGAGGGAACGTGACATGCTGCCTACTTTAATCAACTTTGCTTCAGCAGGGTTGACAAATTGTTGACCACATGACTTCACACCTTCCACTGCATGTGCTCACAAGAAATTACAAGACTGGAGTCGCTACAGGCATCTCGGAATTAGAGGAAATGAGAAAACACCTGGGGGAAGGGTCCAAATGAAACGGTGCCAGGGCGTGGCAAAGAGCAAGCAAAGGCAGTGGCAAAGCACTCAGATTTCGATGCGGGAGAAACCAGTGCTGGGAAACCATCCCACTGTTCCAGTTGTTGCATGTTGTTGCCAGCAAAACCATTCACCCGCTTTGGTTCTCAACAATTCTCAACTCTAGGCAGAACTGCTGCGAAAAATCCGGGACGATCCGAAGACGGAGCCAAGGCACCACAGCCACCACATGCCAACAGTATATAGACTTCTTTTGAACCATTCCAAAATGGGCCCTGTGAAAATCTGTGAAAGCTGAAGCAGAAAGAATCATGTTCTGTGAAACTTCTGTGACATTTTGTGAATGTGCAATGGTGTGCAATGTTCATTGAAGGTTGCTGTAGTAATGGAGCAACATAGAGGGGTCAAGATTTTGTCGTACACGTGTTTTTGCGAGTTTCTATATAGTACCATATAGTATCTATGCAAAGTGATACTTGCGTTTTTGCTGCGTGTAATGAAATAAGGGTGTGTAGATGTGTGTAGCCGCTTTAATGGTGAGGCTCGTTTTCTTCCAAGAGCCTTTCGCCCTTGTTCTGGATGTTGGGACCATTTGCCTGGGTTCACGAAATATTGTGGCAAGAGACCTTGAGATGGTGTCACCAGCAAAAATCCGAAATCCCCATATGCCATCATAATCTCTGCGTGGCCGTGCTTGACTTTTGCTTTTTGGCTTCAGTGAACAATTTGAGAGGCCTCAGATCGCCCCAAGGCCAGAGCCAAAGCCATGGTGGAACATGCCAATGGTTGCGATACCGGGGCAGAACAAGCCATGGCTGCGAATCTTGACTCTGCAGAGTCTGACTTGTTGCAAGCAGACACGGGCCAGAACATGCCTGAAAACGGATGACAAATATTCAATGGTATGCAGTAGCGTCAGGATAGTCCAAATACTAAGGCTTCAGCTAATTTGGTCCAGTTTTGGTGGGCAATTCCTTTCACAATGCTGGTGTTTTCCGTGCTGGAATTGTTGGGATTCTTGAGAGACCCGTAGGCTCCACAAATGGTGTGACTCTGTACAACGTGTTTGATCATGTTTCTGGACAGGTCCCGGGATGCCCTGTATTGGGGGAATGTTTTCGCAGAGACACCAGCCTAATATGCAGCTTCCGCCATATTCCACAGACACATTTCGAGTTGATTTTCTTGCTAGAAAAGGGGGGGCACATGGGTTTAAATGTGCCTTGTTTTAAACCTTTCACATATACGTACTATTTGAACACAATCAGTTCCTGCCAGACAGGCGCTAGTGCATGAGCGCTTAGACGCTGCAGGTTTTTAGTTCTGCAAGATCTTGAAGGTGTCCAGGCATGCAGCAAGTCATGTTCGGCTCCATATGGAAACGGAGCTCCGAGGCTCTCGGACAAAGATGTCAATGAGTTGCGCGGCCTGGCAGAACGACTTACCAAGGGACACGAGTCCCTTGCGGTGGCTAGACGGCATTTTGTTGGCGAATGTTTAAACTTCACAATGCTCCTGATGCAGTCAGCACTGTCGCTGCTGTATGGGATGATATCAGATGTATTGCCATGCAGCGAGGAGATGTTGAAAGACCTGGAGCTAGAAAGAGAAGAGCTAGAGAAGGAGAAGGCCGAGAGCTGCCAGAGCCAAGACCCACAATTTAAAAAGATATTATGTACGACTTTTAAGGACCTTTCTGAACCAACAAGCAAATAAATGGCTCATGGACATGGGACCCTGATGGAATCCTATCTTGCAGGGACTTGAGAGTTGATAATTTCTGTGTACTTGGAGCTGCCATGAGCTGCCGCAACTAAAAGCCACCTTCCATACTAATGTCTGGTCAGGGGCAGCTGAACGAAACCATCTCGCTCTTTATGAAAGACCTCCAGAAGCTGAACATCGGTGCCTCCCGTAGACAAATCTTTTCGCGGTCTAATCTAATTTATTCCTTTTTAGATGCAATGTGCAGGGATACTGTTGGAGCGAGCTCGCTTCAGATGATAGTGCAGAAACCGGGTTCTCAGATGTTACTCTGAAGATGGACTATGGTTACAGATATTGTCCAAATATGCCCTGAGGTGCTCACAATACTGTGGAGCCAATGTTGGAGGAAGGGCCCTTGGATTTTGTGGGACGCTTCTGGGAGACCGTGAAGCCCCGGGACAGTGCCTACGTCACTGGTGAGCACATTGGAGAGATCCGAAAGCCCGGGGAGAAGACCACGGGTCCGACCAACCCATTGGCCGCGCTGAAGGAGGCAGCAATTGCGCACGAACTGCCAAACCATGCTGCGCAAGTTCAGGAAAAGGTGCAGGAGCGAGTGCACGAGGTGGCTGGGTGTAAGATGGTGTACCGGATGGTAGAGAAAGTGAAGGCAATCGAGGTACATTGAGTGACTGAATTATGCATGCTGGATTCCTGATCTAGTTTGGTCTGAGTTGGCCTCCAATCATCGGTAATTACAAAAGCCAGCTTCTGTTAGCAAGCAAGGCATTGGCAGGGGCTGGAATCGCCAATCACGTGATCACGTGTAACTTCACAGTGAACTACATCTCCTTCCCCCTCCGTTTGTGTTGGAAGCAGTTTGGAGGGGCTCAATCCCCTGCGGGGCCATTGTCACCGTCACCGTCAGCGTCAGCGTCAGCATCAACGTCAGCGTCATCATCATCATCATCATCATCATCATCATCATCATCATCATCATCATCATCATCATCATCATCATCATCATCATCATCATCATCATCATCATCATCATCATCGTCATCATCATCATCATCATCATCATCATCATCACCACCATCAGCATCATCATCATCAGCATCATCATCATCATCATCATCATCATCATCATCATCATCATCATCATCATCATCATCATCATCATCAGCATCAGCATCAGCATCAGCATCAGCACCAGCATCACCATCATCATCATCATCATCATCATCATCATCATCAGCATCAGCATCAGCATCACCATCACCGTCACCCTCACCCTCACCCTCACCATCATCATCATCATCATCATCATCATCATCATCATCATCATCATCATCATCATCATCATCATTATCATCGTCATCCTCATCCTCATCCTCATCCTCATCATCATCATCATCATCATCATCATCATCATCATCACCATCACCATCACCATCACCATCACCATCACCATCACCATCAGCAGCATCAGCATCAGCATCAGCATCAGCATCAGCATCAGCATCATCATCATCATCATCATCATCATCATCATCATCATCATCATCATCAGCATCACCATCACCATCACCATCACCATCACCATCACCATCACCATCACCANTCATCATCATCATCATCATCATCATCATCATCATCATCATCATCAGCATCACCATCACCATCACCATCACCATCACCATCACCATCACCATCACCATCACCATCACCACCATCATCATCATCATCATCACCACCATCATCATCATCATCATCATCATCATCATCCTCATCCTCATCCTCTTCCTCTTCCTCATCCTCATTCTCATCCTCATCCTCATCCTCATCTTCATCCTCATGGTCATGGTCATCCTCATCCTCATCCTCATCCCCATCACCATCCTCATTCTTATTTGACCTCATGGTCATGGTCATGGTCATGGTCATCGTCATGGTCATCGTCATGGTCATCGTCATTGTCATCGTCATCGTCGTCATCATCAGCAGTAGCATCAGGAGCAGCATTAGCATCAGCATCAGCATCAGCATCAGCATCAGCATCAGCATCGTCGTCACCACCACCATCATAGTCACCGCAACAGCTTCTGTAGCATGTCTTCATTGTTGCCATCTTCATGTATGCATTTCTTGTTGATATAAGCAATCTCATCTTCATCCTCCTGCTCCTCCCCTCCTCTTCCTTCTTGTTGCGCCCACCCTGCTGGCTTTTGTTCCTCATCCCTTGGCCTCAAGTTTACACGATATTGCCTCGTGAAGGTTAATTTCAGATGATTTCGGGGTCAAAGGCCTTTTGTATTTTATGGTTGTCTTTGGTGATATTGCCTGACTGCTCGCCATTGCTTCACAAGGTGCAAGAAATTGGGAAGCAGGCCGCAAAGAAGCTTTCGAATGCATTTGAAGAGGCACGCTCCAGCCCTTTCTGGCAAAAAGCCCAGGGCTACTGGGAAGAGAAGCGGACACTTGGAAAACTTGGAAAAGGTAATACAGCAAGGCCGCTAATTCAATTCAATTGCAATTTAATTCACGTCTTCTCAGCCAATCTGTAGGAACCGACGCTTTTGCATTCAATGCACGCTTCCAAGGAGTGAGATCGCCAAGAAAGTTCATGAGGTACAAGAGAAAGTTCATGAGGTACAAGCCTCGGCGGCAGTCACTTAAATGCATTGGCGCCGTTTGATTGGGTCTGGTTTGGTTGGGCTGGCATAATTGCCACAACACACTGCAAGGAACCAGTCATCAAGCGAGCATTGCTCAGTGGAACTCAGTGAAGCGGTGGTGACACGTCGCATGTTTGTAGAATTCGGTAGCCCAAAGACGATGGCCAAACATGGTCCTCAGAGGACAAGGAAACCCAGTAGGCTCGATGGACATGTCACATCGTGTAGCCAAAACCTCTCAGCCAACACTGGTCGAGGCCTCTACTCAGCGCCCTGCTGCGGCACCAGGATTTCTGACTGCAGCAAGTAGCTGTGATATTCTGATATTCCAAGTTGATCCGTGTAAAATCAGGTGCATTCAGTGCATTCATTCAAGCCTCCATTATTCGTACAGCAACTTCTTTCCATTTGCATGTTGAGCAACTATAGGGCAAGATGGGAAAGCGAGAAAGATGAATGTAGCAGAGGGTAGGTGATGTCCAGTCAGTGTGTACCTGACAAGCAGCAAATCTGTCCTTCGCATGCTGAATTATCGGAGTCGTGACATCGTATTCACCATTGGCACAACATCATGACTGTTTGGTCCGTTTGGCTCAAGCATGCCAGTGGTTCTGCGAATGCAAGCCACTTGAATTCTCCATGCACGGGCAAATCCACATCATTTTGAAGGATCTGATCATCAATGCGTTTTCAATTGAGACCCGGGCTGCGATTTTGAGACGCTCTTCACTTCAAGAAGACCATCTACTGGAAGCAGTGCAGCAGCCAGATGAAGTCACCTTCAAGCTGCTGGTAGCAACTTGTGAAGAGACAGAACTTAGTCTCGAAGACGCCCTCGAGGCCTTTGGTCGCCATCTGGTGACCTTCACCATGCAATCTGGCTATGCTGGATTGCTGAAGTCATTGGGCCCCACCTTTCCAGTCTTCCTCACGAATGTGAACTATTTACACAATCATTTGGAGCGCCAACATCCACATGCCTTGTTTCCCTACATCGAGACAAATCATGAACATGGCCAGGATTCGTTGGAGATGCATTACCTGTCAACACGACCAAGGATGAAACAAATCGTTGTGGGAATTGTTGTTGAGCTGGGTCTTCAGTTGTTTGGACTTGACGTCTCCATGACGGAGCAATCGAGCCCACGCTACGCCCAGAGAAATGCTGCTGGCTCTGAACGGGCAGCTTCGTGGGAAATCTCGTGGAGGCCAACCTCACAGAAATCAGCAATCCCAAGACATCCAAGACCTACAGCGCCAAAGGCATCCTTTCCAGACATACATGCAGCCATGGTAGATTTTGGGAAACTCTTGTCCAGCTTCGATGTATTCAGCACATTTTCTTGCTGTGTCACTGAAGATGACCATGAATTTACCCCTCTTGACTGCTCAGCTAGTGAGCTAACAGAAGCTGAACGCAAATTTGAAGCTGTGCGAAGTGCAGCTACATCCAGGCTGGAGGAGGTGCTGTTGCGGGCGACGCCAGCCCACCTGTTGGCCGCTGGATGGAGTGATGCCTCAATGAAATCCTGCATCGACTTCTGGAGCTCTTCCGTAGGCACAGCGTTGAACTATGCGATGTCTCATGATGCTGATGCAGTTGACATATTTGTGAGTCATGCGTGGCTTCCACCAGCAGACTGGGAAGAGATGATGGGTCCTGATGTAAACTATGGAGAGATGAAGGCAGCCACCTTGGCGGTAATGGCAAAGGACTTTGCACAGGAGCACGGCTCCTTCCAAGATTGGCACCAGATCACGTTTTGGGTCGACAAGGCATGCATTGCCCAAGAACATCCGGAATTGAAAAAGCTGAGCATCAACTTACTGGACAATTTCATCCAGAGATGCGACAGCATGTGTGTCCTCTTTTGTTGGACATACTTGCAGAGGCTCTGGTGTGTTTATGAGTGGGCATGCGTTTTGATCCACAAGCCAACAGAGAAGGTGTACTTGCAAACAGAGTTGTTTGTTAGAGAGGAGACTTTGCCCTTATACCTGCAAGCAGTTCGCAACTTCTCCTTGGCCAAGACGAAATGTGGCAAATCCGCCAGGCCTACATCTCCAAACAGCAGTTTGAGGTCTTGGTGAAGGCCACAGTCATTGCGCTGATGGCTCGGAGTATGGCTTTCAGAGCCGGTAGATCACCAAAACTTTATTTCACCTACTTCCAACCTTGGGTCGCTTTGGCCTTCGAACTGGGGATGGATGAGCTTGGAGCTGCTCTTGATAGCTGTGATTGTTTGACCTGGCGGCGAGTTGCTACGATTTCCTCTGGTGAAAACACGGGAAAGAAAGTACAACCAGCTGAAGATAGAGCAACATCAGCTACGGAGGTCAGGGAATTGCTGTCTCCTTTTTCAAACAGAGGCCACGCTCTACCACCGGAACATCAGGAAGATTTGATGCAAATGGGAATCGGAGTAAACTCACTTCTGTTCCATCAAGTGATCTCAGACTGGTTTGAGACTGATGTCGTGCCAGTTCTCGCACAGTTCAAGGAAGCAAGCACCAAATGAACCCAAATGAAAATTCCTTTTGCTTAGCCCCGGCTGGGGAATCCGTTTCAGATCAGATCCTTTTTTTTTGCCCCGTGCATTTGGTGAAAATACAGTTGATGCTGCTCTGCATGGACAAGTCATGACAAGTCAGTGTAAGAGCCACCCAGCCACCTGTGGCAACCTGTCCTCTCGTCTCTTCCTATCCCTGATATTTCTATTTGTGTTGTGTATACTATATATGTCCCAATTGAATTTGCTTGGCCATATCTTTCATCACCTTTGTGGTAGTAAAGTAGTCACAAGATGTCACAAGTATTACATACAATTGAAATCAATTGAAGTTGTGCCATTGATTCCCAAATCAGTCTGCAAAGTCGCCTCAGAGTGTACACAAGTTGCCTTTCGCCGCTGCATGTCCGAGGAAAGGCCCGCAAGAAGGGCGAGCCGAGGATTGTTGCAGCGACTCAGCCGCAAGTCCAAGCGTTGAATTTCCATCGCCGCAGCTTGACATACTCCGACCGAGGCCGACAAGTCAGAGGCTGCTCCATCGGATTCCACCAGTGCACCCCAGGAGGCCCTCAGCTTGGGCTGGCCACGTTGAAGTTGAGTGAGGTTTACAAGAAGTGCAAGATGTGCAAATAAGACTTAATAAGACTAGCGCCCGCAGATTTTGATAGTCCCTGACATCCCCCAGCTTTCCGTTTGTTTGTTATCATGACATATTATGACCACCACTTGATAATTGAAACGACATAAATGACTGAACACGGCTTAACTTCCAACTCCAACATGTCTCGCACTCCTGGCAGGCCTCAGAAGCTTCTCAGGAGACAGCCGAGTCCAGTACTAAGGAGGTGACCCCAGAGAAGCCGAAGTCTCCTGAGAAGGTGGGGGCTAGAATCTTGAGCCAGCCATAGGCCTTAGTGCGATGTAGTCCCATATCCACATAGTCAACTCTGGCAACCCTGCCTCGCAGCTTCGGGCACCTCTTCCGTCTTCAGGTGCCCGCGCCAGAGCCGAAAGTTGAATCCGCTCCGCCAAAGGAGGCGGAAGCTGCAAGCGCCGCCAGCGCTGCAAGCGCTCCCAGTGAGAAGACCTCCAGACAGGAGATCAGCGTGTTGGCCACTGCTGGACTATCATGATCTATTGCTGTTTATTGTGTCATTATGCATTTACCAAGGCCACACAGCAGAATTGTAAGGCACACTAACCCCCCAAGAGTCGGAAACATGTGAAAGTTGTGGGCACAGATTGTGGCAGGAGACTATTCTCATTGAGGCACAGGTTTCCTGGCAGCATCAGACATTTTTTCTTTTGATTTCCGCAGATTTGGCTTGACTGTGTTAATGCACCACTGGGACAATGGCACGGCACTTGCAATCTGGCCATTACAGTATCATCCAACCAGTCATCCAACCAACCAAGGTGAAAATTGGGGACGGTAGCGTGCAGACGCTTTGTGTGCGGGCATCAGATAGATGCAAAGATGCTGCTGAACGCTTCATCAGTGAGAATTCCCTAAAGGCAAGGGTTGGCAGCGGATTTTGACACTTCTTCAGCTGGTCTTGGTCATTTAGCATCAAATAGTGATTCTCTCACATCTTCATTCACAGCCTTCCAAGACTTTGCCTTTCCAGCCTTGCCATGTTTGGCCTTGTAGCTTATATATAGCTCACTATACCATCGACCCTCATCATGCAATGTATTATGCTTACATTTGCATCATGCTGCGAAAGACACTAGTCGTTCCAGGGTGCCTATGGCTGATTTCAATGTCGTGTGTCATGCCTAAAAATGGCGGACCATGGAACTCCACAAGAAAATGGCGAGAGAGAGAGAGAGAGAGAGAGCTAAACCATACCATTCCTTCCGCGTAAGAAACCAAATAGAAACCTATGGGATTTTGCGCACCCATGTGCACCATGGCAGTTCAATCGTTGCCAATCTTCCTGCTTGCCAGGCCAGCTTTACGAGGCTCAGCTATACAGATATGGTCAGGGCTACAAAAGGAGAAAATCCCGAGAAGTTTTTTTTTTTTTTGGGGGGGGCTCCATGCATGCTATACTTATACTATTTCTTAGAGGATCTTAGTGTGATGCGCTTTTGGCGGCAGGAAACGCCCTCTATATATATATATATTCTGTCAATTCTGGATGGGTTCAGACTATCCATGGCTGTCCAAGCGGCATCAAATGGTCAACTTGGCACTTCTCGAACGGAAGGTTCCTGGAGCAACAAGTGTACAAGAAAGAATACATACTTTTTGACCAACTCTCGCAATATTTAGTGTAATTAAGTGTAATTTGACTTTCACCAAGCTGGCCAACGGGCGATGGAGAAAGAGATGTCAAGGAAACGGCGAAGAGCTAGCTGCTGTTGGATTGATGCCTCTGCAGTCCTTTGTGTAGATACTGTATCTTGAAACGTCGCTCGATTTTGATCATCTTGATCTGCTTAGGAAGCCCCTGACAGACTTTCTGAAGATCCTTGGCAGAATTTTATAGAATTGCAGCTGTAGCGGCTGGTGGTTTCAAAGCTTTTACATTCAAATCTATATCCCCTCCGGCACATCCCAATCACATCACTCCCGTGCAGTGCGTCATAACTGCATGTCATTAGAACATGTGAGGACTTGGAGATGTCATGTCAGTGAATGTGATGACTTTTGCCTGAGGAAAGTGGAAAAAGATGCAGATACCTTTCCAGTTCACACTGAGATTGATTTATCGGACTTGGGGCCGCCAGGGCGTGCTTAAATTCTGTATCCAGCATCTAAACATCATCGAAGTTTGCACATACAGAGCCACATCACCAGTTCAATGTTTGCATTAGCACTTTGAAGTTTTAGCCTGGCTCTTGAGATCGTACGGTTTCAATGCCTCGCGCGTCCTGCGCGCGATCTGCCCCGTTGAAAAGCATAATTAGCTGTAGCTCTCAGCTCTCAGAAGTGTGCAAGACAAATGCGCGGGCCTACAACCTCTACCTAACCCAGAATCATGCTGCACATTCCTCTGTGTTTTTTGAGACATGCTGCAACCACGAACGCATGGAATCCATGCAATGAACGATTCAAAAAGGTGTTGTAACATGTGATTTCAGATGATTTTAACATATTTCAGCCCTCAGAAGGCCCCGCATGGCACTGCGAATCTCACACTGCGGCCTTGATGAAGATTCGCGCGCTGCAATCAGCCGCAACAGCGCTAGATGCAGCCTCTCTCTACAGCGGACAGAGGGGCCCAATACTGTAGCTAAAAAAAGAGCCGAGCAACTTCTTGTGGCGCGCTGACCAGTACCAAGCTTCATCACACTACCAGTGATTCGATGTGATTTGATGTGATTTGATGCGGTTTATTTATACCTTGTCCAAAGCCGTTGCACTTCAGCATGACGTCATCGTAACATATAACATATTCAATAATCCGCTGCTACAAAATGCTGCAAGGTTCCCCAACCCCAGACCTCTTGGTCACCGATCATCAGCGACTCGCAGGTTGCGCCCTTCTTTCGTCTACACCTCGGGATTCCAACGAGCGTTGGAGCTAGGGACCCAGACCACAGATGAGGGTGTTTATGACGTGGGATGCTTGGTGAGTTTCTGGTGAGTTTCTCAGCAAGGCCTAAGGACACAAACCGAATTGCTTGCGGTATCTGAAGGCTCACCTTTCGGTAGCTTAAAAGCGGCGAGGCAGTACCCGAGTGCGCCATCGTGCTAAGGACCTGTTATCCCATCGCAGAGAGCCTAAACTTGCCTCCTCGGTTTCACCAAGATTTGCATGAGGTCGCTTGACTTCACTTTTTCTCACGCATGATTTCCAGCAGTGCGGCATGATTTGGCATGGCTCTCCAGTAGGTACAAACATGTACAAACCCAATACGCCTCGCATCACTTGCTCCAGGAAGGTGGTGTCTTCGAAGGTCCCCGGCGTGGCATTCGGCGGGAGTCCTATCCATTGCCCAGCTCCCAGCAAGTTGATGGGAGCCATCCTGGGCACAAGTCAGGGAAAATACAGAACTAAAAAACAAAACATACTGTTTAGACATGAAAAACTAACAGTGACAGTATGTCAAGTCAAATGGGCAGTTCGTACAGACGCCAGTGTCGCAGCAGAGGCTTTGGAAAAGACCTGAATTGGATGGAGATCCCAAATAGATTTGTGCATATTTGTGCAACAAAGTTCATCGAACATTTGACTGCGCTTGTCAGTCCTTGGTTAAATCTGTGTTGCACAGATTTGGGCAGTACAAAGTGGCATTCTAAAGATCTTTGCGTCCAGGCATTTCGGAATGAACAGCAATCAGATGTGCAGCGGCCCCAGCAAGTTGGAGACAGTGTAGAAACCCTTTGAAAGCGCAAATCGGAGCTCGTATGAAGTTGATCAGGAAGCAGCATTGATGCAGTCAATGGACGGAAGTGCATGCAGTGAATCCCAGTAGATGTCAAAGAGCCTACGGTACCTCGCAGCGTGTCCTTCCAGGCCAAGTCCTTCCCGGGCTTCAGGGGACAGAGAACATCCCAGAGCAGGGGTGGTGGGTTGGAGGCAGCTGCTACGAGATGCCCGTTCTTGCGACCCAACAGCATTCCAGGGTTTCGATGGTTGCGTTCCGGTTCTCGGGCTTGGCGACCAAACCATGCACCACAAGAAAGAGATTTAATCCAGCAGGCACTGCTATTGGGAGCTTGGTATTGAGAGGGAACCTATATAAGTGCAATTGGATAAAAAACTGGAGAAGAGGCGCCATTTGAATGCTGCCCTTTTCATACTGGTTGCCGTTTTGACGTGTTTCGTTATTCTGGGAGGCCAAGAGCCTCCAAACGATGCTCAGAGACGAGCAAATCGATGTACGTGTCTCAGATGTCCCAAGATTGTTTATGCTAAATGGCCCCCATGGCCAAGTCTTGTTATGCTGTGCTACATTTTGGGCCCAAGGTGCTGAGTGGCTATGGAAGATGGCTGAGGAACAAGGCCTGCTTGCTTCCGCTACCAGGGCTGCCAGGGCTTTCATGAAGCTGGTTCAGCAATGTGCAACATGGTTCAACAAACCCAGTCAGTTTTTGATCATGTCCATCCATATTACGCCACTACATCCATGTCTAATATTTTTTTTTGATTATCTCATGTGTACGTCCATTGAGATCTATTCTGATCCATAATTTCTTACTTTCATCCCCGCTGAGAGTGTTGCCATGCAGGCTGTGATGAAGCCTTCCCAGAAGAAAGCAGCGGTGCAGCAGCAAGCCCAGTCTTGGTGCTGGTTGGTGACCTGCTTGTTTGATGGTTAATCCATGTAGCCATGAACCCTTTCAACCCCTACATGAAATACGCCCAGAACAAAACCTGAAACCTCTGTTCAGTATCGGATCTTTTTTTGGATCTACTGTACTCATTTTGGGATCTCTTTCTCGGGGCATTTCATATTTGATATTGAAGGGATAGGACTACATTACCATATACTAAGAAAGGCTTGCAAACTCGCACCTGAGCCTATGTGACCGACATAGAATGAGGCTTTCAATTGTAGGATCACCAACATTTCTCACAATTATCAACCACTGACTTTGAACATGTTTCAAAATGACCCGTACTGAGAGTTCAGTGTGTATTGGGCCCTTGTGGTGGTGACGTGCCTTATTGTGGTGACTTAGAGGAAAGCACAGGCAGGGAATGTAAGGGTGTTTGTCAATTGCTGTGGTAGGTCTATGTACATACACACACACACACATACACGTATATATATATATATGTGTGTGTGTGTGTATACATACACGCATATCATATACGTCTATAAATCTGCGAAGTATAGTCGTGTGTACATATATGTGTACATGTGAGAACACTGACATGACAACGGAGATTGCTCAGATTCTATCAGACTGACATGTTAAGTCAGCCGGGCATTCTTGTCACGAATATGTTTCATCCAGGAACGCGTCAGTGCAACTTCCCTCACTACCCAATGAGATGGAGCTCTGTCATCATTTGTGAAATGGTTCGTGGCTCTTGGGTATTTTGATGTATTGTTGGTTTGCCTTTGGGAAAAGAGCTCCTTCTCTGCAATGCAGTGTGAGTTGACAGCAGTCGATGCCTACATGACTCTGGAAGATTTGGTTCCCCATCTTGTTTGGCATTGCTCCAACGGCGTGAATTATGCCTTTCGCTGCCCGACAACGAGGTCGTTTGTGTGACTCATGGCCTCTTCATGGACAGACTGATCAAAGCCATAAACCCAGCGACTCAGTGAGGGATCATGTTTGGATGACTATTGAAATTACTATTGATCTGTGAATGTGCCAATGTGACTTCAATAAGATGCTATTTGCATCTATTGACACCCATTTGCACCCATGCTTCATTTCCTATGCTGCATGAGATTTGGAGTGAGGCGCTAGCAGGTCTTGACCCGCATCTAGGCGGCTGCTTGTGCCCGCACTGCTTATGCCAGCACGGTCAGCATGGTAGATGTTCCTCAGAGTTATGAACCAAGCATGTTGAATGCAGCTGCTGTCACTTCTGAGAACATTTGCAAATCTTAACTGTCACGAAATACGAGCCAGGATCCTGATGTTTGATTGATGATGTTTTCAGCCGACAGCATCCCAAATATCTCAATTCATGCCACAGGCAGCATGCTGATAATGACTTCCAACTGCGCATATTGGCTCGCCGGGGCCTTTGTTCAATCACAACGACAGCAGCAAGGATAGCGACAAAAGATGAATCCATGGCAAAGAAACGCAAGAGACACCTTTTGGCTTGCACATACACTGCTGCCTGTACGAATGGGAGTACCAGTGCATGCTTTTTGTCCCCGTCCGACTCTCCTGCATTAAGATAGGAATGTCAATTGTGTCCCTCGTCGCCGTTGTCAACCCCGCAGAGTTTGTCACAGGTACAGCTGCGAATAGATCACGATGAGAACACTCCAAGGACAGTTCTTGCTGTGAAAAGACGCCATGTGACATGCATGCCCCCCATGATAAGTGTACACAGATCAGAAAAGGCTGGCATTGATTTGGGATTCTGCCAGCTGCCCCTGTAGCATTCTGTCGCACAGAAGTTCTGGATTCTACGCAGCAACCACAGACGTTGAACTCAGAGCATTTGGGCTTTCGAACGCATCTCTCATCATTTGTACTATCCATGTTTGAACAGCAAGGTCTTGATCATTTGGTTACATCACCCTCATTGACTCGTCTCTGGGCTTGGAGCTAGGCTGCTGGTCTTTTTTTTGTGTCATATCGTTGCAGGATAGCCGTCATGGCCGCTTGCAATGTTGTTGACCATGCCGCTTCCTTGGCCTGCTAGCAGCCCATCTAGCTTGGGACATGAACACAATCACCAGGAATGCATGAAGGGGACAGCCGGATGGATAGCAAGAATTGACAAATTGAGGTGCCCATGTCCATTCGAACAGGGTTGGGGCCACAGAGTCAGAACTTGCTGAGGGGGCTGAAATGCACATGAATATACATGAATGCCATCCGACCAAAGCAGCATTCCATAGCTGGATTTGATTATCGCCGACAATTTGATTCAAATCGTGACCATCCCTCAGAATGACACTAGCGCTTCACTGTGTGATTTTGCTTTTGAAGATTATCCATGGAACAATCTGTACCAATCAATGCCTTGAGATCCTTGAGGCACAGTATTTGTGGCATAGCGCATTGCCAGCCGTCGCCACTTGCTTCGAACTATATATTTTGAATTCATGCAACACCTTAGCATCGAGGCAGTGAGTTTGAAAACGAGGTAGGTGATCCATGGTGATCCATGGTGATCCATGGTGATCCCAATCAAGAAAGTGGAGCTGCAGTTCATAGTGCTTTCAGTATCTTTCAGTCGACTCAGGTATACGTAAGCCGAGAAGCCGGAGGGCAACCTGCATGGCTAAGCCGTCAAATGATGAGCTTGAAAGCAACAGCCTGCGGACAGCCTGTGGGCCTGCAGCCTGCAGGGCCAGCGCAGTGGATGATTTAGAGACATCTGGAGACAGTTTGTGGTGTCGGGATGCACGTTTCTCAGGCCATCTATATGTATATATATAACATTATATAACCGCTGACTGCCATCAAAAATTGTTCATTTTTGGTCTGTTGTGCTATTGAGCCTTGGCTGAAAAGGTGTCACATGTATATACACATCATGTAGTGGCAGAAAATGCAATCAGTTCTTGTCATTTACATTTTCTGGGTCCCGATGGTTTCGTTTTCTTTTCAGCCTTATGTCGAAAGATGATAAAAGATGCGCAATCAGAAGGCTTCGGAGGTCAGAGTTGCGGCCCAGGAGGGTGTCCATGACTGAGTGTTTCAAAGCGCGTTTGCTCGCCAAGTCATTGCCAACTAAAGGTCACCTTGACGAAACTTTCTTGCATATGAAATAACATGAAATAGCATGAAATAGCCAACTGAAATCAAATGAAATACATGAAGAAACAACACGATTCTAACATATATAAACAAATAGTGAGATACAACAAGATGGAGTTTCACAATGTTTCATTCATAGTTCACCTCCCGATCCGTCGCCATTGCACAGTTCCTTCATTCACAACGCATTGGCCTAGATTTTGGCATAGACTTTGGCATTGCTTCAGTTAGTGTTTCGTGGCAGTTTAGCCGAACTGGCGCCCCAGTACTATAATTTGCAGGCTGTGCTATGTATTTTCTTTGGCCACAGGCTTCTTTCAGCTGGTTTGGCAGCCAACTACTTTCCACCGATGCGTGCTACCCAACATTGACTTACACCCAGTCTCCTCTCCAAAGCTACAGAACCAATGGATCGAAATTGGATCCACCAAACCCGCTGAGCGGCGCCGTTGACGAACCCTTCCAGCAACCGCGTGACCCAGTCGACCGGACTGCCCGCATGCTTTTTCTAAACATTGTTGGTGTATGTGAGTGAAAAAATCTTCATAAGCCATATAAGTCAGAAGATTTGATCCGGGCTGTTCTGTTGGAGAATTCCCTCCATCATCCCGCAATCTGTCAGTAAGGAAGCCATGTTTTCAAGCGGGAAAGATGGTGGATGAGCTCCACCTAGCGCTGGGTGAAAAAACCTCAGCGTCACAGAGCGGAAAGCCAGATGCAGTAAACCACCAGAAGCGAGGAGTTCCAAGTGGCTGGGTGCAGATTGGGCCCATTTGAAGCAAATACAATCAACTAAACGCATCCGAATGGAGTACTTGCACTTGGTATCGTATTTCGCTCATTTAGCTGAACAAGCGGGGAGCCAAGTTGCCCTCATTGCCATGCCTAATGAAACTACATAGAGGAATCAGAAAACGGGGCCATTCGCGCCGGCTCTCTTGGAAAGTTCCAAAGCTCACGGTGCTTCGCCCGCTAATTAGGGAGAAAAAAGGGCATTTTGAGGCTGGAATTGTTTGGCCGTTCTGTGGACAATGCTTCGCTATGCGATAACGTTGGGCCAATGGCTGCGATTTCCTCAGCGATCGTCATTGGTCCCATTTGGGCTCCAGGTGTAGTTGCAGCTAGTGCCATGAACCATGCGTTGTGCAAAAGAATTTGGCCAATGCTGTTTCATGGAAGCAATGGAGAATCTGAACTTATTCCATTTGGTCGGAGAACAAGCTATCTGCCAGACAGTGCTACAATCATGCCACAATCCCTTTGTCACCAGCCCTCCAGAAGAAACAAGATGGAACGGCAGCACTCCAGCTACATCGGTCGGTGCACAGCACGACCTCCCAGACAGCCGCTCCACTTGCCCTCATGGCGGCTGGAAACTATGGGTGACCAGACTCGGTTGCCAAACCTGGAGGCATGCCAAACTCGGCCGTCCCGATCAGTCACTCCACCAGGATGCACAGTGTTTCGAGATGTTTCGAGTAATGTTTCGGTACCTTCCTTCAAGAGTGCATAAGATTGCTCACTATGGAGACTGACTGGTGTGAAAAATGTGTCGTGCATCACATTTGATGCTGCCCATGCAACACTCCAAGAAAACGCACATGTTTAGCAGGGCGTCTTCATTTCCATCAGCTCTGAGGATGAACATGAGGCAGGGAACAAGGGGCGTAGTTTCAAACGAGCTCAAAGTGTTGCTGACTCAGCCTGGCGCATCCATAGAAGCGACAAGAAGCAGTGCTGCATTTTGCTTGGAACTTGGCAGGAACAAAGCTGTGATGGAGAGAAGCTGACCGGTCCAATGCTCAGCAAGGTTTCTTTCAGTCCTTTCAGGAGCCTTGAGATCAGGGTTTTGCTTCAATTGTGCACGACCACTGGTTGCGAATGAGCCGACATCAGCCTAGGTGAGACCAATGCCAACTTCCCTGGTTCTCCTGTGCAGGCACAAGCCTTAGCCAAGCATGACGTAGTATGTACAATGGACAGCGTGCGTCATTTCTTATGTTTGGATCTCATATGTTTGCATCATTGATTTGACCCCTTGGCACATTGGTGCAAGTATTTTTACCTTAATTTTCAATGTAAAGTATAAGTGCTCTGGGATTACAGTTTAACCCAAGAGCGGAAAAGCGGAGAATTTTCTTCATATTCGTCCCTGGTGTCCGTAATTTTTGCCTGGAATGAATGCCCCCCAAGGCTCTCACATTCCTGGATTCCCACGGATTCCTTGAACCCCCCCACCATCATAAGATCATCACCACTTCATGCAACCGATAGCTGGAGCCAATAGCTGGTGGCCAGGCTCAACCTCAGAGTAGCTGCCGAAAGCACCCGCGAGAAGAGTCCGAGGATGAAAGATGCTTGCTTTAAAGTTGCGCATTCTGTTCTCGAAAGAACGGAAAAGCTGAGGGTGTTTGGGGACATGTGATTTGCTGATATTTGTTACAGCATCACTGGGAGAAACAGCTCAATTGAGAATTCTGAATGCACTGCTTACTGAAATATTTGCTAGCTTGGATGGTCTGAATGTGACTCATGTCACATGTCGCTTCTGCTGGTGTCTGAGTACCTGGTGGTGCAAATGCTGCATGCTGGGCACTATGCAATGATGCAACCATATATGCAACTTCTAGACTGGCTGCATTGCCAATGCCCCAATCTCGTTCGAGGCTGTGAGTTTGAGTTTGAAGGGTTCGACAGTGACGAGGACGTGATAAAGTGCCATACAGCTTCCCGTGGAAGAACCCTTTCCCACTCCTCGCAGCATCAGCGACCAATGTAAAACTCCCATGAACCCCCTTTCCAGCAACTTAAGCATCTTCAAAATGGATGGCCCATGAAGGTTGTCCTGAAATGCTATGACATCCAGCGGCCACAAACAGGAGATAAGAAATGCTGTTTGCCACTGTCCTTTTGGCTGTAGGACTTCATCCCGAAGAGTGCCAAGTTGTCACGACCTCGCTTGATGCCAGCCTCGCATTGCTCACCACAAGCGGAGGCCTATCTCGGAAGACTTCGGTCAGGAGTTCTGCTCAAATCACGTGCCTGCTAATCCATCTCGAAACATGCTATCTTCTCAAAATGCTACATTCAATACCAGAAAGGTGTATAGCTGAAGTTTGAGGTCACAGATTGGTCACAGAGAGTTGGATGGCTGCGCATAGCCCAGTGTCCCACCAGGGCTCCAAATCCAAAACTCTACCGGCGGAGCTGCAAGCGTTGCTTCCAGCGGAGCAACTCAGCGCTCCAAGGCACTGTGCGTTGAATGCTCAGCATTCCCTTTTCACATCTATTCACTGGCTCACACTTGTCCCGCTTACTCGGATTAGCCACTAGACAAAATCCACTATGTTGATCTATGTTGGACATGCTTCAGATTGATTGGGTTCATTTCAAAGCTATAAGTTTTGTAAAGCCTGTAACCATGCGTTGAAGTCACGGTTTGGAATCAATTCAGGTAATGTGACAATGTAGTTGTGAAATTGCAAAGTCCTGTCCATGATCCTTTGAAAGCAGTCTTCCAAGTTTATACTGCCCACATTTAATGCTTTATTCCCAGAACCGGCCAGGGAGCTCAATGCTGCCTATGTCTTGACTGATGAGCAGACCCGTGCGGTGAAGTATGTTGCAAGCACTGCTAGAGCAAAGAGTGAAGCAGCCAAGGAGGGCCTACAGAGGTGGGATGTCTTTTGACGTCAAGCCTGGAAGAGAGAGGGGAAGAGAGAGATATTGTAGTTGCAACTGGCATTGTTTTTGGCCTCAACAATGACGACCAATGATGACCAATGATGATCAGGCGCCTGGCAAAGTAGCTTGGCTTTATTTCAAGGAGGCTGCATGGAATTGACTGATCGTGAGTATCCGTGAGTCGTTTGAGTTGTTTTGGCTCCTTCATTCCATGGTGGGCCCTTGCATGGACCAATGGATTGTAGTGAGGTCCCTTGGATAACTTCAGCTCAGGTGGGGCTATGACAAGGATACTCTGGAAAAGGTGTTGACCTACATTCGAGATGAGGCTGGCCAAGGGAGGGAATCTGTCCATCATACGAAGAGGGGAAGAAAAGACTTGGAAAGGATCCTGGGAGAACCCCCCCCCCATCGAACTTGGTTTTGGAACGTTGCAATGTTTCCAATGTTTCCTGTACAGCTGACAGGGGGCAAATAGGACTGTGTTGCAGACGTGGTGGATCGGACATGATCGGACCCAATCATACCAATGGAAATCAATGGAAGTACCAAAGACTAAACTCCGTGCAGTTCAAGGTGGTGATTCAGCATGATTCAGCCAGATGCTGGTTGAAACCCGAAACGCCAAGGCACCTATTGTCATACATACCGACTTGAGCAAGCGACTCAATGCTTTCGCCAAGGACTAGCGGCCAGGTTTCAGGGTTTGCCAATGTCCAAACTTTTGAGAGCTTCAGTGACTGCCCACAAGACGCGCAGCGTGACGCGCACTTTAACACAGAAATACACAGAACCCTCCTGGCAGGAAAGCTATGGAAAGCTCTCTAAACTTCTCTAAATCACTGCGCCAACTGCGCAGCCCACGCAGGACACTCACTATCGGAATCAATTCGAAACAGGAACGACCAGCGGATCCAGTGATATGTCCAAGAGAAAGGTGCTTTGGGTGAGGATTTGTTGGGGTGGAAAAGCAGGACGTATGGGACGTGAATGCTGAACTACAATGCGTGCAATGCTACAATGGGCATATCAATGGGCTGCATGGAGGCCTGGGAAAGCCGACTCTTCCCTGATATCTACGATACAGTGGAAGCCGCCCACCGCGTCAAGTATGGTGTCCTCAACGCTGTCAATGATCCGCCTGGCGCCGAGCCCATGTGGCCATGTGTGGCCCATTCCATGTGATGCAGTGCTAGGCCGATGATGTTTGATCATGTTTGACCATCATATACCCATATATACTGTAGATATATATATATATATAAGTAAAACAAACCTGTTTGTGCATGACAATGTAATGAGCACTTTGGGATGGAGGTTGAAATAAGATTCATCCCTGTTCCGGCCATTTTGGCCTCAAGCCTGCAAAATGGTGGTGACAGGGAGGCAGTAAATCGCTGTCTCTGCCTGGGAGGGTGAGCCGATGTCCACGAGCGCCTTGCCTTCTCGACAGGATTTGGCAGCTGTCACCTCCATTTCGGACTTGCTGGAACTACTTATTCATGTTCCTGATCCCTTGTGGGCCAGTTTCGTGAGTCAAGTGGGCGATCCTGGCCCTCACGAACGCCTTTTAGCAGCCCTACCACGTGCTGCCCTTGTACAAGGAGCTGTTCAAGGAAGTTCCATTGATGGGGGTGGCTTCTCAGCAATTCAAGCCGCTCAGGTTGGGCTGGTATGGCGGACATCCAGAAAGCTAGTGCACATTTGGGCAGGACTACCAGAGGNCGCTCAGGTTGGGCTGGTATGGCGGACATCCAGAAAGCTAGTGCACATTTGGGCAGGACTACCAGAGGATGAGTTCAAAGATGTGGACCCTTGGGAACCTAGCGGGGGACAAGCTGAAGCGGCAGAAAGGACAAGGACAACGGGTGGAGAAGGGGAAACACAGACCTCTGCATCCAATCCGTTGAAAGAACGTGTACTCAAAATGTCGGCCTTAGTGGATCAGATGGACGAGTCGGAACTACCACCAGCTAGCCGTGATCAAGTTGATGGTTGGTTGGCTACATATGTTTCTATCATGGGGAGCATGCCGACGGAAGAGGAGGAACCATCAGAGGCACAGTTGGCCGCTTTGCACCGTAAGGTGTTTGTCNNNNGGATGGAAGTTAAATCCTGCGGGAATTGCCAGGTCCTCAAAACTGGCAGCAATGGTTGGGGAGTTGGAGAGTGTACAAGAATGCTTGTTTGATGCTGGGAGTCACAAGCCTGGCAGCGCTGCAAGTATATGAAAAACACATCGAACGTCTGACAATGATGTGGCCTCGTTGCTGGGGGCTCATATACCAAGCCGAAGACAAAGCACGCGCTGAACATATCAGCAAGATTCGTAGGAAACTGGTGGTGGACTTCAAGAAGGGCCTGACGATGCCAGAAGATTGGGACGAATCCAACCCTTGGACATCTTGCTTTCGACTTCTAGTTGCAGATGAAGAATATTGGAATGAGCAGGTCAGACATCCTGCAGCATCGTGGACAGCATCTGGGAGTCGAGGAGTTCCACTGGCGCCTGCCGACCAGATAGCAGCAGCACATATGCCGGGAGGCAATGAAGTGGCGGACTTTGAGAAGGAAGAGAAGGGAGATNTCCACTGGCGCCTGCCGACCAGATAGCAGCAGCACATATGCCGGGAGGCAATGAAGTGGCGGACTTTGAGAAGGAAGAGAAGGGAGATCCTAGAAAGAGACAATCGAATAGAGATCGGAGACTTGCCCGAGCTAAGCGCCTGAGATCAGAGAGGGAAGAGTTGGACGCCTTCCACAAGAAGTCTTCAGGTGGAGACGGACGAGGCTCAGACAAGGGCAAGGGCAAAGGGAAGACGAAGGAGCAAGCGGGGACCCCGATATGTTTTTCATGGGCAAACGGGTCGGGGGTCTGCGGGTCCGTTGAACCAGGAGGGGCCTGCTTACAGAAAATTAAGCGGGCCCATAAGTGTCAGCTGTGTTTATCACCAGGGCATCGCAATGCAGATTGCCCCAAAGGAGGCTAGTGGGATACAGGAAGTTAAACTTTCTCCACCTGCCACCGGAATGAGGTTTGAATGTGAAGAAAAGGTAAATTGGCGGAGTCAAGGAACTTAGGGTTTCACCGTCATAGCTGACATGTGAGTTGATGGAGTGCATGTCAAATTTTTCACTTGTCATTCATGCATGTTAGGCTCAAAGATCATGATTTCAAGTTCCAGTGAATCTGACCCTGAACTTGGTGATGCCGAAGCCGCAACAGTGAAGGGGGAAGTGAAGCAGGAATCGGACGACGACCAGCCCGAGCACCTGACAAGCTCCAGCTGGAGATCGGCGCCAACGGAGGACAAGCAGAAGAAGNAGGACACGGACCTCCACCAGTGAGGAGTCTTCAGTTCATATATGGCCTTCCGACCAACACGGAACGGATGCAAAAGGAAGCTGATACCGGGTCGTTGTTAGCCATTCGGAGTGCTCAAGTGACAGCCGAAGTGATCCAGTCTCAACGACTTCGGAAAGTACCTGAATGCGGAACCTTGGAAAATCCTCCTGGAAGTGAAGGACAAGGTGAAGGACCAGCCTGGAAGCTTCCTGAAATCATGGCGTTCCTGGAGAACTTCGCCTGCCAAGTCGCAGTCTACAATACCTGCGCTTTTCAATCCAAGGAGAGGACGAAGTGGTTCAAGCCAGGCCAACTTGGGGGACGTCTAGAAGGTTTGACTTCCTTGAGTCGAAAATGCACTTGCCCAAAGTATTTCAAGCATGAGAGTTTGGTTGGCAAGGAGCTCACTTCTCGAGCCGCACAATACCCAACCCAGCTGGCCCTGGAAATCGCCAGGTTGGTGATAAAGGCTTTCAGGGCAACTCTCAACTTGGAATGGTGGAGACACCAAGAGACCAAGACGCGGGGAAAGCTGCAAGAGGCCAAGAGTCAGTGGGTGGCATCCAAGGAAAAGAGCAAGACGGGGCGGCCTGTCGTGGAGGACAAGATGAAGGAGCTCCGTGGATGCAAAAGAGCCTGGGATGCCGGAGACATAGAAAGGGATCAAGTCCCCACACCGGCAAAGAAATCCAAGAAGGAGATCAGGGATGAAGAGAACAGCAACGCCCTGGGGGGGATGAGAAACCCAGGTTTGGCGTTGAGAAGGATGGCCATACTGAAAGAGGCGGGAAGTGACATCGCCAGAGTGTGGAACAACATGGTGACGGACATGCCGGAGGCGCTGGAAGCTGCGAGAGCCTATGGTTCAGATCGATGTCAGTTGGATGGCCGAGTCTTGAAGGAGTTTGAGGACAGGCTAGGGCGATGATGAAGGTTCCCAAAGAGCCAGAGGTCAAGTTGAAAGGGAGACTACAGTTTGAGTCTCCTTTGAAGGCGGAATGGTGGGAAGCATGGCAGCGCTTCTCAAAGGACCCAGAGACAGACCTAGTGCAATGGATCCGGAGAGGAGCCCCACTAGGAATGGGTGCAGGGATACCCAAGTCCAATGGAATCTATCCAGCGGTGCCCGAGACCGAGGTGACGACAGAGTTGGCGTCTTTGGAGTCACAGGTGAGTACGGTGAACTACCAATCGGTCAAGGACAACCAGGAA